>JARUHE010044439.1:0-40644 GCA_031471125.1 Archaeomysis grebnitzkii | reverse complement strand
ATAAAAAGTGATAAAATCAAATAAAAATACCTAGTAATACATTAAAACCAATAACCAAGCCTATATGAAAAGAAATAATATTCGTATAGGTTATATATAAGCATTCAAGTCATTGTCTAACGACGACGACGACGACGGGGACGACGACGACATCTGAATTGTTACGCCTATGTAGAGCTTCGCTACGCATGCTCGACAAAAATGGAACATCACTTAAAACAATTGTTCATATTTTTATGCCAAAAATTTTCAATGACTAAAAAATAAACTGCTGGATTACAATATTAAAAGTTACAGAACCAGAAATAGCTGCAAAATCTAAAGAAAGCCAAGATAAATTGAGGAAATGTAAGAAATCGCACTAATTAGCATTATTATACTGTGAAACCAACAATTACTTATATTGTTAAAAACAATAATGCTAAATATATTTTTAAAAAATAGCATTTATTTATATTATTATAACTAGCCATAGATAACCGGCAATCTCGCGTGAAGTAAACAAACATTCTATTTGTTTGGCTATAATTCGCTAAATATTTATTGTGTGAAAAAAAAGTATTGGTAATATTGGTTGGATGGTCATTATAAACAACTTTTGTTCAACAAATTTTTCTGTTACTCAAATAAAACACTTTAAACTTTTACTAAAAACTTTCAGAGTTAAAAAACTGTTTTTGGCTATAACTGTTTAAAGGTTGGTTTTTGAAAAAAAATACAGACAATTTTGATTGGATGGTGATAAAAACAGTTACCCTTTAATCATTTTTTCTGTAACTTTCAAACAAAAAACTTCAAGCTTTTGCTCAAAAATTTTGAGAGTTAAAAAATTTTTTTTTTCTGGCTAGAACTCTGTAAATGTTTATTTAAAAAAAACATTTACAAAAAAATTAGCTGGAAGGTTAAGACATCACTTTTGTTGATGAAAGTTCTATGTAACTCTTAAAAATGTTATTTAACACTAATTGATTTTTAGGTGCAGTTGACGACGACGGAAAAACCTATAGAGCTTTTACCTAACGTGCCAGTACGCTCGATAAAACAATAAAAATATTAAAATATAACACGTAATAGTGTAAAACAACAATAATATGTATATACAAAATAATACTTCTTTACATTACCATAATAATAAATTTATTACAAAATATTACTCCTTTAAATTAACATAAAAATAACAATAACAAATATACTGAAAAATAACACTACAGAGCTAAGTATATCCGTTCGTAAATTATAATAACAAAGGCTTTATTGTTGGTCATACTTAATTGAATTCTTTCCTAAGATAATATTACGTTTAATACTCTATGGCAAACATTAAACAAGATTGGAGGACTGGTGTAAGACTTTTTACTTTTTCAATGTATGAGCATTTGTAGTAGATATTTGTTTTTGCATTTAAAATAAAACAAACAACAAACATTATTTAACTAAAGTTGTATGTTAAAATAAACACATATATAAAATCGTAAAAAACGATCACATATTTAAAAATTATTACTGTTAGGAATATATCTTAAGAGATTTAGAGCTCAATAAATTAGAATTAATTGTTATTAAGATCAACAATTTATAACACATGCAACATAACATTACACTTAATTAAACAGATCAACATGTCTTTCAGATTCTTTGGATAATAACCCTTTAAAATAAAAGCTTATCAAAAATATTCATAATATTTTTCTAAATGCCACTATGCCTAATACATTTTAATTGGCATTATGACGAAAATATTCATGAATATAATATAATAGAATGAAAACGTTTAAAATATAACTTTTATGAAGCAAATGATTGGTCAATGGCGTATTGAAATAAGATAAAAACGCCGCGCGGCCTCATTAATAACTCATCAATCTATTTCATGTTCATGAAAACAGTAGACAAGAATTCTTGGTGGTTTCATTTGAATGATCACAACTAAATTTTTTTGGATATAATAGGGCATCCATCAACCAGAGGTAACAAACGGTTTCAGCAAAAGACAAAAACCTAGATTACAGACTAATTGGACTTAATGAAAAAAAATGTAAATTACAAAAAATAGCAAAATATTTTTTTCAAGTTCATTGAAGCAACCATTTTTAAGGAAGAAAATCTATAGAAACTTGAGCAAATTTTTAAGCCAAGTTATTATTCACTTCTAAAAATAGTGAAAACATTAGGCAGTCCGACGACGGACGACCCATGCATGTCGATTGTAATAGGGTATCCGCAGAATGGATACCCTAATTATATTTGTTCATATACAACAATTAGCAGAGGTAAGAAAACAATTCATGTTTAACAAGAAAATACAAAAATACTATTATTCATAAAAATGGGATCAGGTATAAGTTATTGACTCCAAAGTAGCCTTTTAAATTATTTCAAATGATGTAACCACAATTTACAAGAATTTGGCAATAGTTGGGATTAACATAATATTGAAAAGACTTCAAATTATAACTTTAAAATAATTAAAATACAAAATAAATGACGGAAATAATCGGAATAAAACTAACATTGATGGTAGAAAAGAAAGTAGATCTTAATTATATCAACAAAAAACTAACCTTGAATAACTTTACATAATATTAATTGAGGAGAAGCCTTGAAACACATTTTAAAAAGCGAGAAAATTATAAAGGTATAATAAATCTAAGAACCTCACCTCACCTAAAGGCTTTATATGCTTAAAAAAACAAGTTCAAAGTTCATTTATGAATAAAACTTATGTTAAATGTTGATTTAAATATATTCGTAAACATATAAAAGGTTTGAGTTATACACAAATATGTATATAAACGAGTTTCTAAGAGTATATACTTGCAGTAGTTTTGAATATTAAACGTATAATATAGGAAAATGTACTGGAGAACAACATGTTCAATCACCATATCATTTAATTTTGAATATATCAACATTGAGTATAACATTTATATTTATTAAAAATGATCAAGATATAAATAACTCAGATATCATCAATTTTATTTATGACATAGGCAATAAGATAAATAAAAACATTTCATATAGGATGGATATTAATTCACAGTACAATACTAAAAACTTTTTGGCTACATAATGATATAAAGCATAATAATTAATTATGGCTAGAAGTTAGGATTAACTGTGTAATTAAATACCAATCAAATGATCAACAAAATTTTTACAAACAAATGTAAAAAAAACTACCTCTAGCACAAAAGGTTAACTCTACAAAGTCGATATCAATGTATTCATTGCAACAAGAAAGAAAGGGAGAGAAAGATGAGGAATCATAAAGGATGATGAGGTTATTTACCCTTCAAGGAGGTTAAATTAAGGACATTATATCAGGGAGATGTGCTCCATCATGTAAGGTTATTACCAACATAGTTCAATGTATTTGGCGCTAATTTATTTATTTTATGACTTTCTTTGTAATTCGTTTAATGTTCATCCGGTTTAATACCCTTTTCAAAGAGTTTTACATCCTAATTCAGAGATTAAGATCAGCTGTTTACTTGTGCCAGAAGTAAATAAGAGTTTTTATTTTTGTTTGTCAATTAGCACTAACATTAACTACCACAGTGCAATATATTTATTGTAAACTTGAAAAAGAGATAAAGAAGTGTATAACTACCAAACGTAAAGACAAATGTGACATATGAACATATATGGTTGTTGATACTCATTAATTATGATCACTAAAATATCACAAGATTTCGTAATTTAATCACAAAAATATTTAATATGAAAATAAATAAGTCATAGCAACATTGTCATCAAATAAAATATGAAAAGCAACAAGAGTAGATAAGGAAATGTAAGAGATGGTGTGTGGCATAACATTAAGTTATGTCATCAAATCGGGACAAATTTCAGACATTTCGTCATTGGTCTAATGATATAAATCTCCGTTTTTACTTGATTGAAGGATTTGCCATCATAACTTACAATTTCAGTGCATCTGCAGGCCATGTAGGATGGAATGACCTCTCTGGTGCAACAGTTCACAACACTTTTTTATTTTCTTTCAAGCGAAATGTATCAACTTGTATTTATTTAAGTATATTTATTTTGATTTTGATTCAAACTAATAAAAAATAATTAATATTTTCAATTGTGTTTCTATAAAAATATAGCAATGGCATTAGTACTTAAAATTTACAAACTATCATTTTAGAATGACTTTTAAATTAAATTTACAGAAGATATTAATTAAAGAAAAACACAATTTAAATTAATAAAAATTAACCATAATATGTTCTAAAATTATAACGGAATTTAAATGAAAATCTTGTAAGAATTAAATAAAAATATTATAATAATGTAATAATAATACATTATAACAATTGAAGAAATAAAATGATAAGTTGATGGGAGAAAATTACATAATTCTGAAATGACATACATTTGCCATTTCTCATTGCATAACAAATGTTTTTATTTATTTAGATGATGTGTGTGAAAGACGTCACGTGACCTGTTCGTGAGTTTCTAAGTTCACTAACAGACCTTACAGTCAATCTTTTACCTTATTCTCATACATAAAATTAATTATGCAACAATTTTACAATCGCAAAAATATACTTATGATAACAATAATTAATAGCATAGAAACATCAATGTCGGTAAAAATATAACTATAATACTAACAATAAAAAATAGTCTCAGGCTATCATATAAATATATTTAGCATTATTATGATAAAAAAAATCTAGATTTTAACAAATAATTATAAATTAATTTGACACATCATTCAAACTATTCTCCAAGATCAAAAGGTTATACACTGAAAAAATATTCTATCATGTATTCGAATAACAGAAAAACAGATGTGATCATGGCACCAAAAATTAAAGTTTTCTGCCTAAATTGGCGTGACCCAGGTCGTAATGAGGTCATTTATTTTGATTGGATTAATAATGAAAAAACTGTAGCACTAACTCCAGTTAATGTCAAACGAGAACTCTCGTTGATGTAATCATTATCTTAAATTAAAAAAATGTATTATTTTGAACCTTTTTTATTAATGTAAAATATTACGATGTATTATTATTTATGTATATATGTAATTATGTTTGTTTCGTTGATAATAGAAAACCTATTTCATTCATTTAATTATATCAAATATTGTTATGTTAAAATTGCAACTACCTTTCAATCAATACACAACTCACGCTACTCTTTGCAAAAACATATTTTCATTTTTTAACATATTTTTTGATTAATAAAGGAATGTTATACCATAAAATCAAAGTCGCGTAGGACATGTTTCACTCTAAAAGTAACTTGCCGACCATAAACTAACTTTTTACTTTTAAAAACTAGATTTCTTCAAACATTAGCAAAATTATTATTTATAAAATTGTATATACATACCGTAGCTTCACTGTGTATTTTATGAAGTTAAAATGAATAATTATTATGTTATCATCGTCACAACTATTTATTATTTGTTTTTTATACTCTCATCATTTATAAATCTTCCAAATTATTGTCAATGAAAGTTGAGTAATTTAAAAAATAACGAGTAGCAGTTAAGTGACAATCCTTTCTAATTGAGAGTTGAAACGAAAGTAAAAATCGACACCAACTCGTCTTACTCAAGTTGAATAGGAATTGCATTTAATGTTGCTTAGTAAAAGGGAATCCAAGTCTAGACCTTGTCTAGTTAAATCATAGCATTTCGGAATTATTGTTGGAGAAAGTTGTTTATACGAGATTCAAAATAAGATAATTCGCTAATCGATTGATGTGCATATTTAATTTAGCTTTTACATATAAATATAAAAACAATTTTAAACTACAAAATAAATAATTTAAATTTTAGTTCAAAGGGCGAGTGAGAGGAACAATTTAGAACATTCACATGTATGCCCGCGAAGTATTTCGGTAACATATTTTCATAAAAGTATCAGATGACCAATTTTGTGAGATTTCAAATCGAAAAAAATAACAAATTTACCCTTAATTTAAATTGTAATTAAACACCAAAAACTTGTTTCCGATCTCTAAATTGATTTGACTTGAAAGCCTAATTCAACCAAAATAAAATTGTTACTACGAAATATTTTTCTTGGTATTGCGTCTAATTGCAAGCGAGAAGTGAATTAATCGGACGCGAGATTAAGTGAAAGGAAAAAAACGATGAATTAATCACATCGAAATATGAGGAAGCTTTTTCATCCTCGACATTCTGGCCACTTCATTAGTTGCGTTTTCGTCAGGTCTAGAGCTTTAAAAGTTATTTAACTAATTATTTAACATTTACATGTTTAAATTAATTGATTTAATTAGTTATTTAACATTTACATGTTTTTAATTATTAGCGTAGTATGAAAAAATCAAAATGTCATGCTATAAATTAAACAAATAAAACAATGTGTAAACAACCAAAAATAACAAAACAAAATATTGACGGTACTTTGAAATTAAAAAATTGAGTAATTATGCAATTAGCAAACTTTTTTGATAGACTAATCTACAGCATCATCAATATCCCGAAAGTCCTTTCTTTTATAAAGATACATTCACTAAGGATGACAAAAGATGACGTTGTAAACATTTCATTTTTATGGTTAAGGATTATTCGTTGAATAAAATAAAGTGACCATTCATTGTGTAATAAAAACTTTCATACATTCCATATATAGATAAGCATTAGTTATTTTGTTGATTGTGAATTTTCAAATTCCTTATTTTATAATAATATAAAAGTTTGTTTGACTTCAGTTTTATTAAAAAACATAACATCCTAAATAATAAAAAAACATAGCTATACAAAACAAAGCCGTTCACACAGGTAATAAAATTTGCATTAATAGGTGCAGTGTAATAAATGCAAAACAACTCCCATCAAATCTTTTATGAATGTAAATTTTCAACTCGAATATTCAAAGCCCATTCATTGGCTCAACAGGTTTGAAAAGATAAACAACTTTGGTTCCACAATGCAAATAAGTCGACATCAATCTCCCTCCCTGTTGTCAAGATATTATATTTGATCAAGTAGAAACGTCAGAAAATTAATTTAGAATAAAACATAATTTTGAAGTTGAAGTTGAAGTTTATATTTATAGACTCGTATAATGCAAGAATTAAATATTCAATAAACTATCCAGTGATTAATGTTAAGAAAAAATGTTCATTGAGGAAAAGTTGGAACTAAAACCGTAAGTTTATATAAAAAAGCAGTGTGTTCAATATGAAATGCACATTATTGTTCATACTTCTTGATTATATTGTCCTATTTACATAATTATTTTTGTTTTAATGAAAATTTAATTATTTTCATAAATTATTTAACTTTAAGAAAATTAATCAATTTTTAGATTTCATCATACACTTCAAAATTAATGTGTTTATTTAAATATTGTTTGAAAATGTTTTAAAAACAATAACGTTAAATAAGCGATATTTTGTTTATTTTAACATAACATTGAGTATTATACTCTAATCTTAAATTGTGAATAAACGATTAATTTAATAATAAAAATGATTATGTACTTTTAGTCAAAAAATTTTAGTTAGTCCATGTCAATATTTAATCGAAAACGAATATCAAAAATAGAACGAAGGACAATTGTGAAACAATCGCAACAATTCGGAGTCGATATCCTTGATGCTCCTTAAAATACGATAGCCCTGAACTTATTGGCAGATTTAAATTCTTGAGATTTAGTTCTTAAAACCATTTTTATTTATTTATTTTAAATAATTTTCATATTTTTGTAGACATATTTTTCAAATACATGAATATACAAATCACAAAATAATTCATAATAGAATTATTAGTTTTTTTTAAATGTTTTCATTTCGTTAGAGTGTTTGGAGAGCTTGTGCCACGTGAGGTTTGATTTAAACTGAAGATTACAAAAATAAAACTCATAAATATAAACAAACCTTTGTGTTTTAGGACTAAAAGTGGGGTCATAAAATTTTGTAAACTGTACTTCATAAAATAATAAATATTATACCACAAAAACTTCGGACGTATATTTGTGACATTTATAAAGATTTTTTCTCACTTCGATTATAATCTAGAATAGTTATTCTTCTCATTTTGCTTACAACTCTTCAATATGAAAACTAAGAAAAACTCTATACTATTATAAAAGTTAGCTAAAATTGAAATATTGAAAAGAGTGAAAAATTAATTAACCAATAATAACTTCATCGAGAGTGGAAAAATTCTCAACATATTTTCTTTTCACAAAATAATTATTAACATAATAATAATAATAATAATATATGCATATGGTCAAATGAACCTCTGAGAAATGTCGAGACAAAATATATTTAAAGGTCAAAAAATGTTATTGAAATATTATTCAAATTAATTCAAATAAGGTTATTATTTTTTCAATACTGTTTACTTTTTAATTAACAAATGGTTATCATCGAGACTCCTGCAAAACAATGTTTGTTTCATTTGCCATCAATTTAAAATTAAGATAAAACAAAAACTGTTAATTATAATTAGAAAAAATCGAAATTATAACTGCTACATTGAGCTTTAATAAGAATTAACTCAATTTTAAACTGTTAACTATCAGTAAAATTGTATAAATTATTGTTAATTACATCATTTTAATAACTTAATAATCTTTAGAAATTCTTGAATATTGAATAATTAGTAGAAAATTGAAATTTAAAAAATGAGTCGTAATGAACAAAAAATTTGAGAAAATGTCAGAAAAATAATTATTTTTTTCGAATAATTAAAAGACGAGAAAATAAATTTATTTTCTACTTTGCTCCGAGTTGAGGAATGTCCGTTGACCTCACATTTGGAGGAGATAAGGGCAAGTTATGCTCACGAGCATCATTATCATTATTATTATCATTATTATTAATATTATTATTAATATTATTATTAATATTATTATTAATATTATTATTAATATTAATATTATTATTAACTTTATTATTTTTATTATTTATGTCAATATCAATATCATTGATAGTATTATTAACATCAACATTAATATAAATATTATTATCAATGTAATTAATATTATTAATACTAATATTATTATTACTACAAAAATTATTGTATAAATAAACAAGTACGAGCAAATCATACACATTAAAAGTTGTGTTAGTATTTTCATAAAGTTTATAAATTTGTGTAATTGTTGAATACAATTCTATATATTAACACTTTTATTTCATTTCTTTCCAATAACATTCTCTCCAAGCCTTCAAATAAAAAACTTGGATAACCATGAATTTGATGATAAATTGGCTAGGTCGAAAATTTCTGTAACGTCTATTATTTAAAAAAAGCTTTTAAAAAAATTCTTTAGGCATTTTACCTTTGAACCTTCATTCTTTTAATTGTTTTAAATAAACTTTTCCCTAAGCCTTTAAATAAAAACATTGGTTAACCATGAATTTCAACTTTCTTATAAAATGTATGCTTTAATAAGTAAATACTGATTTCACACAAAAAAATCATTAGTGATACCATAGATTAGACATATAGACGCCAAACTCGAAAATTTTCAATGGAGAACGAGTTGCCAGATGCTTCCACCAAAATGGTGCCTGAGATTTCAATATAATGTATTTATATATGTGATTTCAATGTATTTTTTCTTCTTGGGAAGAATTTTTCCTCTATTAAATTATTTAATATATTAAATGTTATTATATATAATCACGTATAAACGTTTGATTCACAATATTGAATATATTTCATTTCAAAATACTGTCTTGTTATTGATTTATAGGCTTAGAAACAGACAATTTAAATTGGCTTCTACGGGACATCTTGGAAGAATGCCTAAAACTGCTTATTTGGGTCCAAGCTTATACCATTGAGTGGTGCATCTATACTTCTGTTATATATAGTATCACCATAGATTATCATGAATGATTGTATATAAGCTTTATACAAAAAAAACATTTAAAATATAAGTATTAAATGATTTAATAAAAGAAATATTCTTCCCAAGAAGAAAGAAAAACACATTTAAATATAAATACATTATATTAAGGTAACGGTCACCATAAAGTATACATAAATAGTCTCTAAGGTGAATTTTTGATAAAATAAGGTCTTCTCACTTTGTAACACCATTTTTGATTTGACATTTTTAGACATAGAAAAAAATTTTCAACAATTTTTTTTTCATATTTTGTTTTTATTTATGTATCAATGGATTGGAAATGAAGTACACATAAATAGTCTCTAAGGTGATTTGTTGGTAAAACGACGTTCTCACTTTGAAACACCATTTTTTATTTGACATTTTTAAAGATGAACTTTTGTTAAAGTTACTGAATAAATCATCGCGAGACATTTGAACCGTCCGGTTCGTAGATTACTAGTTTTACATTATTGTTATCACCATTATGGTAAATGACATAAAATAGCTTTGTATAAAAAAAATCATTTGTATTACATGGTAGCATTACCGTTTTTAGTCATGAACTGTCACTTTAAACAGGTACTTTCAAGATCACTAAATATATAATCAAAGTTCATTATAACTTACTAATAATAATTTGAACAATGTTTTTATACTTCGCAATGTTAGGACATGTGGGAACCAAAATATGAAGCCCGCCACCGTAGGTTAGACTTTTATTGCAATTAAGAAGGAATGAATGAATATATAAATAAACGGGCCTATACCCGGCGCTGCACCCGGAGGGTATTCAGCACGCAATTAAGAGGGAGTTTATGTTAAAGGGTTATTGTGTCAACTGGATTGGTGCAATCAAATACATATCGTTGTGATATACAGTGAGGTAAAAAATCCATAAAATTTAAAGTTAATTCAAATAAGGGAACTTCATTCGTAGTGAAATCAAACATTTAAAAAGCTTGGTTTTATACTTTATATACCAGAAACAACTGGTCATCACCTCAAAGTAAACGTAATTCTTCACGAAATTCCACTTTATTCACCTAAAATTTATTTATTTAGTGTTTTATGTTTTTTTTTGTATTATTTTCAAGTGTTTTCATGAATGATTTTCGTTATTCCAGAAACATTTACTTTGATGAAAACACTTGAAAATAATACAAAAAAAAACATAAAACACTAATGATCTTTTTTAAGCAAAAGAAACTGAATACCAATTCACCAAAACAAAGTTTCTGAACTTCAAGGATTTTTATTAGGATTACGTGATCAATAGTCTGTTAAACCCTAATAAAAGATAATATCAAATTCGTAATTGCTGTAATTAAGGGTGAACGAAAATAAATGGAAAACATTTAAGCTAATAGAAATGAACGAAATTTTTCAAACTATATTAATGTTTTTATTAATATATGGAATAATTTAATATAGCTTAAAATTAATTTTGTTCTCAAATTTCAGAAAATTCAGAAAAAAACGTACAAACAAGAACATGTATTTTATTTCGAAAAAGTGAAGTACTATAGTAACTACCAAATGATGCCAATAATATATGAAAAAAATAAAAAGCAAACAAGATCAAGATGAATACAAACAAATTTTTTTCTCAACTGTTTGAGCCTAATCAAGGGACATAAATGCATGATAATTATTTGGCGAAATATTTGAACAAATGAAAAATATAAAAGACAAAATAAAATTTGAAAAGGGCAAAGTAAGAGGTTGAGTAAGACCCAACGATGCATGACTTACGTTATGTAATGAGGATTTCTCTCCACTGACTCATTCAAACAAAATTTTGATAGATTCTCAAAAAATATTTAATCAATTTATTATTAAATAAAATAAATACAACAAATACAATTTAATATATTTAATATAACAACTGCTCGTCCACAATTGTATTTCTATTTTTTGAACCAACTAAATTTTTGAATATTTAAAATTTTGAGAAACCACAAAATTGTCTGGCGCGGGGATTGCATGTCTTGACAACCTTAACCTTGGAGTCGTGAAGCAAGTCTTGAATTTCCATTTCGAATCTTTTCATTATCAGTTCACTTCAAAAGAATTTGTTGCAGTTTATTTTATACCAAATAGTTTGAACTTTTTTCTTAGCTACAAATGTGTATTTCATAATTTATATTATTGTATTGACTTGACAATGACAATCAACAATTATGTACGCTCCTATATTAATACAGACACTTTGCGGTGCATTACAAATTATTCAAAAACAAGATTATATAGAATAAAATAATATATTTTAACATTTCAAAAATAAGTAGCTCGAAACATGAATAATGAATATTTTTTATTTTAATTAAAAAAAAATAACTTCGAATGTATATGAAAATTATATTTACCACTTTTCGATTTAATAAATAGTCATTCCATCAATCATTATATTTACAAAACTACAAAAAGTTAAAATGATTAACTCACAGTAAATATTGCAGATTAAATGTAGTAGAAATAATATTGATTTAGTGTCATCTTACCTGTAAAAATAAGTTTTTAGTTTAATTTTGGTTAAACAAATAGAAACATAATATACATTATAAACATACTAACATGTATGGTTTTAATAATACAAAATAGTCTGTGAAAGTTCTAGAAAAATGTTTATATGATTATCTTTTTCAAGATCGTCCATATAAAAGACCTCCAGCCTATGTAACTCATTATTAAACCTTCCCGTTGTGTGGCATCTAAACAAAATTATTCATTTAGGCCTAATTTAAAAAACTTTGCTAGATTAGAGAAAATTTAAATATTTAGTTTGAAGAGTAAATAAAATTATTTAGGTTTTTGAAACTAATTAACAAATATATAAATACTATAAAAATAACCTGTACATAAGTTGGATTTTCAATGTAATTAAAATTATTTTACAACTAAAGGAGTAAGGCTTAACACAACTTTTATTTATGACTAAAAAGATAAAGATATAATAAAAACAACCACATTTATCTAAGATTTTCATCAACAAATTTGCATAACTATTTATTTATAAACTAGATTTCAAATTTAGAAATAATATAAACTTAAACATCACAATATTCTCTTGAAATATTAAGTATAATAGCAGATTGAAAACGATTTGATTTTTCTGAACAATCTATATTTTTTATTGCCTTTCATTAGAGCTTAATTGTAAGAGATTGTTTCAAATGAAATACGAACATTTAATTAAGGTTCTATTTAATATAAATTAAATTTTATAATTTGAGGTTTTTCACTAAAACTATGTTTAAAGGAAACTATATTATACATTTAATTTAAAATAGAATTACTTTGTTTTGCGACACCATAAGAATATAACTTTGAAAATAGACTTATGTAAATAAGCTCAGACTACATTTTTTGAAAATATGTTAATCAGAACTTGATAGATTTGACAAACTAAATACTTCTTATTGCAAAGAATCCTTTTTTATTTCATGCAATCAACAATTTAATTGAATAAACCAATCCACACAATATGAAGTTATTAAGAAGAAAACTCAAATAAGTAAACAACAGATGGCATGAACATGAGTTCAATACCAAGATATGAAAGACTTAAAAAGAAGATTTGAAACGAGGCAGAATTCACATTTGAAATGTAACGCAACACACGCCCATGATAATAATAATTGTCTTCCATGAATGGTCTCTCCAGCCTTCAACAAACTGTTTATTTTCTTATCAAAGAAATTCAAATTTCATTTTGTTTGTTTTATCAAAAAGAGCAAATGATAAAATCGGATGAAGTTTATAAAATGTTTTTTATCTGTGTAAAGGAAAAATAAAACTATTTATTTGATTTAGATTTTTATGTTATTCACTGTTCAGCAATAAATATACTAAATTGCATATACTGATTTATTAAATAAATAATTATTAAATTTGTTCAAAGATAGTTACAATTAAAACCTGCTTAAATATAATTAATTATACCGAATTTATAATACCTATACGGAATCCTTATTAAGAAAGAGTATTATATAAGACGAATACACAGTTCCTCGTGTCAAAGATGGATTAAAATTTACCATGACCTGTTGTAAGATTTTATTAATTGTACTCAAACATGACATCGAATTTTTTTATTAGCAGTGTGAAGAAACAAAAATTTATTTTCAATTCATTCACTATATTTGTAGATCGTGTTTATATCTTCATTTCAAAATAATTTCCATCAAAATATAATTAGGGTAACAACTGCAAACCAAAATTTAACAAGAAAATTATTAGGTATGAGAAAGTACAACCAATAGTGTTGTTATCTTACATGAATCAGGCAATTGCACGATGTAATCCAGCATTGCAATAAAATGAGGATGAATAAAAGGGCCAACATAAAAACTAAAAGTAAACTTCGAGACTGGATTAGATGCCTTACAACACTAAAAACATTATAAAGCTAAGAAAAATACTATCTACGGCTGCGTAAGGAAAGTAAAAACATTTACAATATAGAAAACAAAATTTTCATTATTTGGATTTTTTCAAACACCCTTGATGAGTATGTTCGAGCATATCAAATCAAAATGTATCAATATTTCGGTGCTAAATACTTTTGTCATACAGATACAAATAGTATTACATCAAAGTTAGTCATGGAAAAATTAAGAAGAAAAAATTTTCGAAACTTTTTTCCCTTTTTGTTTTCCCAAATTCTTCTAAATATTTGATCAGTGTATACTTTATTTTTAAAAAATCACCAATCAAATAGTCTTAACATACACTACAATTATTAAAAAACTCCTTTTTATTAAATGTTATCAGTTCGTCACAATAGTTTAGAAGGTCAATAAAAACAAATGTTTGTTGCAAAACTCAAACTTTTGATACTTTGCAATTGCGATGAAGTTAAGACAAGAAACGTTGGTCTTTAGGAACAAGATTGCAGTCACACCCAACGCATCGTTGTTATGTATTCTGGAAGGGCGGATTATAGAATTATTCAGCATTATTTCTTTCCTTATTAGTTGAAAGGAAACCTTATGTTCCCCTTCATTTAACTTATATTCTGCAGTTGTTTAATTCAATTACTTTCATAATTTTCTAAATAAAGCGTTCCTATTTATTAAATTGAATGCAAATAGCTTTAATGGCCAAGTATAAACTAGTTTTAGCTATACAATTAACCGAGAGAAGCGGTTCATTATAATTCGATCGGCAATAGTGAGGTAACCCATATTCAAATAACAGAGCTTGCCTCACTTGTACAAATGTCGATCCATATAACATTTAGGATTCTCATAATAAATAAATAACAAATAAATTACCTTTACATGAACAAAAAACACATGGAATAATGATTATTGTATATTAAAAAGTAAAAATATTTTAGAAACAAAGTTGTTTATATGAAGACTTCAACGTTGAGGAAATAATGATCTACGATTTAAAAGTGATAAAAATTGGTGAAAGAAAACGAAAGTTAAAAAATAAAATACAATTCAAATAAATTTGATTCACTTCTTAATTCCATTTATCGAAAAGATGAAGCAGAAAATGACTAAACAATGACAAACTAAATAACAAACTGGAAACCGTTTTCATTGGAACAATATATAAAATATAAAACTATATTTAAAAATAAAATATAAACTTTCAGAAAAAAATACTACTGGCAATGTTTACTGAAACGTCATAAAGAACAACTTTTGCTCAATAAATGAAAATTTTAACTTTTTGTGAAATAAAAACAGTTCAAAAACTCTTTTTTGCTAGAACTCCGTAAATATATTTTTTAAATTACTCCTAATAGTGTTGGTAAGAACGTCATAGCAAACAACTTCAAATAAAACAATGTTGAACACTTATGTATTTTCGGACGAAAGAAACGTATAAAGCTTTCGCGTTCCGGCATTTCTATAAATCTACAAAGAAATTAGGAAAAATTAAAACTTTAAATCTAAAAGATAAGAAAAATATCTAACAAAACCTTTATTTGAATGCATTTGTCAAAAGTTTAACTAATACAGAATCAATATGAAAATAAATGTAAAAAAATAAAAAACTTATCTGGAGATGAGCTAAAAAACTTTTTTGAAAAATCTGATGGGATTTAGATGAGAGATAATCACAGACAATTTGTAAATGGAATAATTAAATGTTTATTGAAGTTAAACTCGCTTTTGTATTTCAATGGAAAGTAAATATTTAATTTTATTAATATTATTTCATTTTATTCAATTTATTAGATTTTATTCTGCGTTATAAAAATGTATTTTATTCTGCATTATTATACTTCCATTGATATTATATGTATTATCGTATCGTAGCCAGTGCAAAAAACAAACATTAATTATAATATTTTCAGAAAAAGAAATTCTATTTCAGATTTTGAAAAACGTTTTAGAATACCCAGATTAGAAAGCATTAAATCCTCAAGTTAAGAACCTCAAAATACGTATAATCTTCAGCGGATTGTCACATTTAATGTGTTTACGAGTTTATCTTTTAAGATTTCAGATTATATGAACAGCATTTCATAAACACTTTATTCAATTACGAGGATGGGAATTATTTTATCATCGATAATATATTGAATCCGTGTTAGTCTGGTAGTTATAAATATTTCTAGGTTAAAAAAAAGATTCAAATTAGAGAAGGAATAAATACATCATTTTCCAGATAATCTATAATATAATTTTGAAAAAAAAATCTGAATGCATGACAACAATAATAAATAGAATATAAAAAAATTGAAAGAACAAACTCAAAAATATTACGATTTGATTTTCTAACAAAATAAACTCTAATAAAACATATAAAATTAATTTTCAAACAGACAATGAAGTGATTATAATTGAAGACGTTTATAAAGTGTCGTAACTAACAAATCCTTTAACAATTTCACTCGTGTGACAGCTTCATATTTACTCAAAGTTTATAAGCTTCTTAACGCTTATCTTTCTGGGTTTTATTAACATCGCTAAATGCGTTTGAAAACAAACACACAAAGACTTGTAAATGTCTTACAGACACACAAGCTTCAAGTAAGGTAAAATAAACAATTTACAAGCACTAACCAAGTAAATTATTTATCTTTACTGATTAATTGATACATTTAGAATCTGAACATTTTATTTGTGAATGTAATTTATTCGAAATTTTGAACATTTTTATCACAAAAAGATATTTTTTCAAAAAAGTAGTTATTTTATTTCAGAAAATAGTCTCAGGTTGCAAGTAGTCATTAAAAAAATTAATCTAGAAGTACAATCTCAATTTTGGAAATGCATTTATCTTTTGAATTAGTTTGCTGTCCCGGGAATGACATATTCTTAATTCGTACAGAATTATTGACACTACGAAAAAAAATAACATAAAATATTTCAAATATAAAGATGTTAATTTTAGAGAACGTTCTTTCGCCATAAATGCAGCAACGCCAAATATTATTTTAGGTGACAAAACAAACACTTTATTTGCCCTTACCTTGGACTGTCAACCCTTTAACGCCTGGTTAAATGTGGACATACAAATACCAAATTACATTAAATTTTCCATTGAAAATACGCGACTTGCATATCCTTTTAGGCAGTAAAGGGTTAGCATATGTTTTGTGGTTGTTAAACATTTTTTTTAACTTTTATCTCGAAAATTGATTAAGTTTGAGAGATAGGTTTCTGGTCTGCATGCACAGATGTCAAATATATCAATTTAAAGTTCAATTTTTTATTTCTTAAAAAAACTAATATAATTTTATATTTACTTTACGAATGTTTTTGAAGAAATTGATACTTTGACGACAAACATGGGTTTAATACTTTCGTATTTCTTAAGCTTAAACAAAATAAAAAACAGACTACCTACATACTAAGAGCAAAATTACTGTTTATTTGAATATCTATTAACTAACATTTCTTTGATATAGTAAAAATAATTAAAATGTATTACAATTAAATATAAAGCCAATGTTATATACTAACAACTTTCTAGTTATATATAATGCAAAAGGATTTAACATATACGCCAACAGAAAAACAATAGTATCAGCTACGTATACAAAAACTGGAACATAAATCATTAATCCATATTATAATTATTGATAAACATTTCAATTGGAAACAAACTACAAATTAAATTTTAACTAAACCATAAGAATTTAAATATTTTCATTCTATGGAAAAAAGTTCAATCTACGATGTATTAAAAAAGAAAACAATAAAAAGTTGAACAAACATGAAAACATATTTCAACATTCCAGAAATGTTTAAAACAAACGTAGATGTTTTTCATTCAACATAATCAATGATTTTCCTCAACTTGAACTTTTGTAAATTTATTTTAATTACAATATAGATATAAAGTAAGTTTTATAGTTGATTAAGAAAATGTTTAAAAATTCAAAATAACACAATTTATTTAAATGTTTAAAGTTAAACATCAAAAATAATATTTTCATAAATGTGTAATTATGTTTGAACAAGCGAAAGAATTGTTAATTGAGAAGAAAATTAAACATTAAAATGAATAATTAATTGAAAATGGACCGAAAGATTTATGGGCCTTCAAAGGCCGTTTTGACCTCAGGCCAGAACTCAGCCTTGGCCTATCTGCTGAACCAACTCTCAACAGAAGAGAAGTACGCAGTTCTATGGCCTTTCCACTCTCGGGTTTATTGCATTGAGTTCTATGGCCTTTCCACTCTCGGGTTTATAGCATCAAGTGTCAAATGAAGTTTTTTATTTGGGTAGGGTTGAATTACAATTTATTTTAACATTTAATTAAACAGATATCAAAGTTGTTTATTTTAAATGATATACAATAGCATTATACAAGATCTCAAGTTAAGGCATTGCAAACTAATATTATATAAACATATGCAGTATATAATGCAAGGAAAAGCGTCAGCTTATCTAATTTTAATGTTGCACTGTAAATATTGTTTGTGTGCATTCAGTATATACGTAAAATAAATATAAAAGTGAAATTTCATATATATTGTATTTTAAACAGGTTTAAGAAGTATGGTTACTTTTCAAAGCAATTAACATCTATTTTGGAGCATAATATAAAAAAAACGAATTATTATTGCTTTACATGAATTTGTAAGTTTTATTTGCAATAAATAGTTGTAAAAACAGAAATTTATTAGTTATGTACCACAAGCCTATGTATTAACCTAAAAACCTTATTTTTTCAATGTACAATAATATTATATAAAACTAAATTAACATTGCTAACAAACTTTGGAAATAAAAGCTAAATATCAATATATAATTTAAATATTCTAGCAGTTATCTTAAATACAAATCTAGCGCATGAATTTGGTTTTCCATAAGAAGTGAAATGCATTCAAGTTGCATTGCAAACAATCATTGTTGTATGTGACAATATCGTTCGTACATACAATCAAGCATGACGCCAAAAAGTATTTTTAGAAAATGTGGCAAAACGTTGATGGTACAAGTGTCCTCAATTGTATCATGATCCCTATAAAAATTAACATAACTCTTTAAAAAAATGTTTTTAAAGATTCAAATTGATAAACCGACTAACAAGATATAAAATTTTGCTAAGATCCAAATATGGCAAACGTATTATTATACAAAGCTTGTTTACAGTAACTATTGTAATAAATCAATAATAATAATGTTTATCAATATATATTTAATGTCTTCGATACAAGCTCGTAAACAAATGATAATGATTTAAAGGATTTGAATATGTTGTACTTATAAACAAGTAAACTAATTATTACGATCTGCAATAATTTATATTATGCATGATATTGACATAGACAAAAGTACGCAATTAATATTTAACTAGCCAGACATTTTAATGAAATAATCATTTTTGTATAATGTATATTCGTTGTAATAGTTATTCTGGAAATACAAGCGTTATGGAAAAATCTGATTATTGTAAGTATAACCAACTTCATCTTTAAGAATTATCAAAAAACGAAAATAATTTTCTTGCAAAAAAGAATAAGCAGAATATTTTTGTCTTTATAAATATGGAATTAATCTGCACATGGTGTTATCTTTTTCTTGAAGACCAGAAATGACATCACATGGTGTGTTTGGCCATTGTCTTTGAGAAAACTAGTGATACCTTGTCAAGTATTTGCAAGATACGACTTCATAGAACATTTATGATTGCTTGTCCTGTGCAAACACAAAGAATTCTCCCAGAAAAATTTTACCTGAAGAAGAGAATAATTTTAAAACAAGTTATGCAATACAGAATTTGAATATACTTACTATTAATAAACTTGTGTACACTTTTAAACAAAACTGATATATACAAATAATTAATGTAAATGTATATAATTATTATAAATATCCATTAAACTTTTAGACATATACAAATAATTAATGTAAATGTGTATATAATAAACCTTTAGACATATTCCATAAACGATCACTCATCGATATTTATTTATCACCACCAATCATTAGCCAATCCTGTTTACAAAATGGCGGCCACCAATCAGCTTTGCACATTATGGGTTGGTTACGATCCATCACGAGGCGTCGTCAAAGAAAGAAACGAACAGCGCCTCATAATTGGACAGAATTTTCTCGGACCATTCGATGCCACGGTTGCCAATCTTTGGAGGCTCTCAGAGTCTTTGGCGGTGTGGTTAAGTCTAATGAACTTCGAGACGATTGTGTTCATTTAATTTAATTAATTTTAATACACTTATCGTTTATTTAAATGTATAATTTTAATACATTCGTCGTTTTATTTAAATGTATTTTTTTTATCAAGAAAGTCGTAACTTTGATGCTTCAATAATGCTAATTATAATTTAAAATTATTTATTGTTCCAGAAATGATTGAAACGGAGTTATTAAAGTTGTAAAACATATTAGGCGAAGAAAAACTAAGAATATAGCTAGCCCTATTTATTTAAATGAGCGATCAATGTTTTAGAGCTTTAATCAAACTTATTATTTATAATATTTAAAAATGATCTGTCATTTAAATATAAACAAATTCTGTAATTTTTCAAAAGAAAATAAACAAGTATTTGTTTATATTTAGGATTATAGATAGGGATTTCAAGGAATTATAATTTTTCGGCACAACCATCAACTTTTTGTTTGGTTATAGCGAATCAATTAGAATATTCTTCACATTCCTACCATCAGCATCGACTTGGCCAACTTTTCATATGTTGAGCAAAGTTTCAAAGTTTGTTTTTAACGTAAGATTTAGTTTTTTCAAATTTTACTTTATAACTTAAGAAATATTTTTGAACATAAACATATTAAGATTTAAAAATCCTCTATCAACAATAAAACCAACATCATTGACGAACTTCTACATAACAATCAAACCCATATTTGGAAGTGATGTGCCTTAAGCCACGGGTGTGTGTGCGTGTGTATGTACTTTGCCACATGCCTTTGTATTTGTTTAGGCCTATTGCAAGGTAATCTAATGCGAAGAACAAATAATTCTTCGTGTCAGGGGATACAAAACAAAAAAGATTGAATAAATGATACAATAAAGTTTTTTTTTTAAATAAAGTTGGTTAACAGTACTGATAATAATTTAGTATTTATGTTCATCATTATGAGAACTATTATTTATACTTGGCCAAAAACACATCAAAGAATATATTATTAAAACCATTTGAATAACACTAAAATAAGAAGAAACTAACATTCCTTTGAGTTTAATCTTAATGTATCTTCAAAGCATGGTTGTTGAGGTTCAATCACAAACTAAACAAGTTCTAAGCCAAACCAAATTATCTTCTGAAAACTAAGGTTATTTTTTGCATCAAGAATTATTAAACAAAATATTTTTGATTGAAAGTAATTATTCATTGATTATTTTATGTATCAATTTAGAGAAGTTTAAAGTAACTTAAAACATATTATTTTGGCAAACATCAATATTTTTGTATTAACTTAATGAAATGCATCCCAGTTATTATTTATAAATAATAAATTGTTCAAGTAAATAAATTATTTTGTTCTTATAAAACAAATAAATTATAAATTGTTCAAGTAAATAAATTATTTTGTTCTTATAAATTACTAAACTATTTTTAGAAAAAGATAATGAAGGTAAATTAAATAGGATTTGAACCAACAAAACCTGGGGTTAATATGGGTTGGAGTTGTTTACTGGAAAGGTGGCTTTGATTATAAAGTTGTAGTTTGGAACGTGTTTATGGAAAAAATACTTTAGGTAAGGTGTAGCAAGAGAATTACGAACAATTATTTATAAAATACATTTTCGCACATTAACGAAAATCGAGTTTTTATGTTGCATTAGCATAACTATCGGAAATACAATCGTTGGATTAGTACAAACGACGTCAACAACTGTACAATAGACGACAGAAACAAACTTGTCTCGAAAGAATCATGATCATGACTGTTTCTATCCCATACATATCCTCGGGACATAAACCGTTGTCCTATATTTTACCTCAACGTCAGACGTCCGAATAATAATAAAGAAGGAGATCATAAAAAACAAAAAGGTTCAAAATATTTACATTTAAACTCTTTCATAAACTTGGTTTGGCTCGAAGGCGGCATAACTCATAAGACTGACGTGTCCAGGGCAATCATAAAAGACAGGTGAGTCAAAGAATTTTTATCTTAATTAAGAGGGTTTTTTTTCATTTAGAATATTTTTTAAACCCTTTAACTAAAATGGTTTACGAAAAATTCTTTTTGCACACCTGAGTGAAACTAAACAAAGCTTTGAAAAGCAAAATGTTCTCAAACAAAACTCGGAGCAACTAATTATGACATTCAAATAAAATTTAATTTAAAAAAAGATAAGCGAAAGTAATTGTTTTAAAACAACAGAAATGTCTATTCTATTTTTTAAAGAAAGATTCCAGCCTGTCTAAAGACCACCTTTAAGTTCTAATAAATAGAACATCTGTATTTACAATTAAATTATGTTAAAAAAATTGCGGTTTGAGGACTCAAAATTAGATTCGAACACTACAGTTATCTTGTTTAACTTGTTTTAAGCATTGGCATAGAATTTGCATATCACCGAGTAAGATGGAAAGGTCAGGTTTGACCATCCTGATAAAATTCTTTTATCAAAACAAATTGAAAGTCATAAAGATAACAAACATTTTCAAGCAGATTAAAAGCAATGTTCTTTTAAAATACTTTCAATGTTGACCTATTGATCAAGGCAGAGCTTTTGTTTTCGAACAAAGCCAACAATTTATAAGACATAATTAAGAAACACTAAGAAATAAAGAATAAATTACACCTAATTCATAAACAAAAATTCTGAAAAAACAACACATGATAACAATACTTTTGATCAGTACTATTCTTAATTTATGATGAAAATAATGCCTTTTTTTAAATGAACGAAATCTGATGAACTTCGTTCTTGAATTTCAAGATAGTATTTGTTGCATTAAAACTTATCTCAAAATCTGTACTAATAGAAAGTGAAGAAAATCCTTAAAAGTATTGTTCAGTATGGGAGGAAAACAAAAGTTTGATTAAATTGTAATAAAACGTAAATTTATTTTAGACACCACCTGTGCTTGCAACAATGTTGCCTTACAAAATGGAACAAAATATTTTCAAACTGAAAAAATAAATAAGTATTTTTATCTTATTTATATCAATCAATCAATCAATCAATATGGATTTATTTAGCGCCACCAATAGTCGAAAACTATTATTTTGCGGTTTACAATAAAAACAAGTAAAACCGATAAAAAGCAAACAAGTAAAACAGATACACACAAAACCCCAATCACATCCATTCTCATCAAGCACGAATTAAAAAGGGTTTTCAAAGAGATGCGTCTTTAAAAGTCTTTGAAATGTAGCAAATGACTCCGTAATTTTTGTATTAACTTTGAAAAGTAATCCATAGCTTGGGAGTTATATAGCTAAATGATCTCGCACCATGTGCAGTTTCAATTTTAACAATGGTTCATTTTGAGTTATAAGGTTTCGAATTGGCTGGTAATACTTGATTTCATCTTACTATGGTTTACCACCAGGCAATTTAAATATTTAAACATTAGAGAGGATTTTATATGTAATTCTAGGCTCAACTGGTAACCAGTGCAGTTCTAAGATCGGGACTATATGACAATATAAAGGTTTGGACCTTGATAAATGGCCGCATCATATTAGAACCAATAAAGGTTATGATGGTTTTCGCCATTTGGAATGTATTCCATTTGTTTATCTTTACTGTGAGAGTGGATCATGGCCATGTCATAAAATGTTTGTGGATTTCATGAATTAATTGAGTAAGTTAAACAATCCTCATAAGTTGTTATTATTGATAGCCAACTAACCTTAATTATAATAAGTATCATGTAAGAAATATGGGAAGCTACAATAAAAAGTACTTTCAAGCATGTCAAAATGTATTGAAGTTAAAAATATGAATTTAAATTCACAGTTATTATAAATGAAAAAAAAACTAAAAATATATTATTTTATCAAACTGTTATGAAAGTTTAATTACATAAAATAAATCGGATAATATTTATTTTTATGATTTACGCAACAAAATATTTCAAATAATTTACACTGAAACAAAATTTGCTTTAGTTCATTTAATCATTTATGGTCACGAAATAAAGCTGTAAATTTACAAATAAATATTATTTTATTAACCTTTCAAAAAATTGATATAATAAAATATTTGCAAAATATATTTAGAAATTAAATGTTCAAGTCGAACAAAAGTAATTTAAAGATTATTTTGAACACTCAATATGAAAAGTGTTATAATACTTTATATGTTTAAAACAAATTCAACTCTTTTATTTGATTAATTTGTAAGATTTGGAAATATATATTTTGGGATGAAAAAACTATAATCAGTAGATAATTAATACGGCCAACAGTAGAAATTCTACCAAACTTAAAATTGGTTTACAAAAAATAACCAAAATATAGAACTTCACAAAATAGCAAAAAATAAACAGTAAGAGTTTATATCATTTTTTTAACCTATTACGATATTAATAATTCATCAAACAACAAAACAAGTTTTAAACATTCTATGAATAAATACATTAAAAACCGTTCATTGGATTTTGATACTTTTACAAAATACAAAACATTTTAATGTTCACCAAAAAAGTGAATTACATATTCGATCTGCAGCAATGAAACATCGCAGATTTAAATATTATAATTTCGTTCACATCTGGTCAAACAAACTAAAACTAAGGACACGTGCGTTAATAAATAACTTTAATGGCCATCTCATATAAGAACATTTTAAACTATATACAAATTAAAATTTATAATTAAAAAACAAATAAATAAATAAATAAAAATAATGAAAGAAATACATAAACGAAGAGAACAATTAGTCCAATTTGCGTCCTCCATCCAAACGTGCTTCTTACAACTTCTTTAGAATGCAACTTCGATTTTATCTTTATTTATTGGACTGCCTGGCCTGTTTATAATTTACTTGGTGACCGATGTTGCAAATTTTAATTTAAAGATTAAAAAATTAAAACTTTAAATTGTAATTTAAAAACTTTTGATTTATTTATGAACTAATTAATAAGAAAATGGGAGGTTGAAAATTTAGTATGAGATTAATTAAATATTAAATATAAACTGTATAAATTTACACTGAAAACACCTGACTAATAATTATGTCTAAGATCGTTAAAAATTACATCATCAAATTGACTAACATTTCGTAACAGTGCACCATTTTTTGATTAATTAACTTTATTGTGATTCAATCACAATTGTACCACATTGATACAATTTTGATGGAGCCAATGTAAAAAGTGTGCACTATCGACAAAATTTAGTCAATTTGGACTCACTTAGGCATAAAAATTAGTCAAGTGTTTTCAGTGTGCTGAAGAAACGAAGATTGTCAATATTACATAAGCTAAAGCTCAGCCAGACATGAAAATAAGATCCAGTGATTAAACAAACAGGTGATTCCTCCTTAATGAAAAGAACTACACAGCTGTAACATTTATTCATCACACTCTAACCAGACTTCCTCACAACTAGAAGTTATACTCGCATAAAAGAACAAAGATTGCAATTTGCTTTTTATAACAAAGTTATAACAAGTTATTTAAATTATATTTAATGTATAACTATAAATTTAGCTGTATGTGAAATGGTCGTTCGTATAAATTAATTTAATAGAACAGTATTACATAACAAAATTTATTATTAATGATATAAAATATATTTAATTATGAATAATAATATGATTTAAATTGTATTCGCCATAATGTTTATCTACATTGGGAAAAAACAATTTATAAGTTTAAAATATATTCAGTTCTAACTTTGCATTTGTAATTTTTATAAAGAAACGTATTAAAAGAACAATTTAAATCAATGACAAAGTTATAGTTATTATAAAGAGACAATTTGACAGTGTCAGTTGCTAAGAAAAAGATACAAAAATGAAGAGATGGACAATTTTCCAAAAGCCGAGACAGCATGAACATATAAAAACATTGACGAACACCTGCGAGAAAATAAGTTTGCAAAGTTGCAATTCATTCTATAATCTTCAATTAAATAATAAATTTCAATAGTTATGAGTCTTTGAATTTCTTTTAGATTCTAGTTTTCATAATTTTATTAAAATTCTTTATATATGTGAATAGAAAACAGTTTTCTTTATCAAACACAAACAAAGTACATTATTGAAACTATAATTTGTAATATATACTATAAGTGTCATTATTAAAAACTGCAGTTAAATATTAAATTAAGAATGAATATACTGTTTAACAACCAACAACGAATCAAATAAATTGACACTTCATTTATTTCGGAGATGCACTAGTTAACTGAAATATTGTTTGCTAGCTGAAGCTGGCGATTTAAAAAGTATAAATAAACAAACGAACAAACAAACGAACAAACAAACAAACATACAAACAAATAAAAAACAAACAAACAAGCAAATAGCTGCCACACAATCACTTTGTATTGACGACTCCGAAAACGTTTGGTTGTTGCTCGTTCACAGGAAACTCTTCACAGAACTTCCTCTCCGACCTCCGTTTCTGTGGATCCCAAACTTTCATCGTCGCAAATTTCAGTTTTTGAAGCAGTTCAAATTATGTTAACAATATCAAAAATTTTTTGTCTATAAATTGTAAATATTTTGTTGAAATAATATAACAAACCGATTAACTACAAACTAAAAACATGAAATATGAAAAAGTGAACAATGCAACATAGAAAACACCATCAATCAAACGTCATTATAAATGACCTTTAGAGTTACATAATGTAATTAAACTAGTAAAGGTTGGTTCACACGTTAATAATGCCAGGATCTGATGATAAAAACAATGTTTCTGAAAAATGTATTTTTGTTGTGTGTGAATAACTATACAAGTTTTAAATCAGTTTTACTTCTGGATAACATAAGCATTATTGTGTAGTTGTTAGAAGCAGTCTACAAAAGCCTGACAAATAAAAATATAACATTTTTATTTGAAAAACGAAATTTGTATAAAGGTAAAAAGCAAAATCAAATAGAAATTGTGATCATGTTCATAGTAAAAACTAAACAAATCTGACACAATTTTAGAGTAGAAAAAATATTGAGCAAAAAGTAAAACAAGATTGAATTGCATGTTGAAATGTAAATAAATTGCGGTGAGACATTAAGGCATGAAAGAAATCCGAATGAAATAAACTCTGGTATTAACACATAAGTATACATTGCAATTCTTTCATAAGAATGTTTAAACTCTTAGCACCTTTATGAAGTGAAAACGCGAGCAAATTGCCAATGTATTAACATTCTGCATAATTATTAGTAAAAACAAAAAGGTATGTTTAATTTTTACTCAACCTTTTTATTTTGTTAATAAATATATTTTTGAACTAAAGTTAACCTTAATTTTACAGTTAACTACAAGAATGTGACACAGTTAAGAGTAAGTTTGAAACGGATATTAAATGATTACCTTGATTTAGTGAGGAGTTGTGATGGATTATGCAAAGTAACTCCATAGAATAATTTAATCATATGAACAATTTGAACTCTTTGCTTTCCACATAAATAAATTGTTGCCATTGTAAGTCATAATTCATTAAAAGGTTAAACCTTAAAAACCATTTCCTTAAGATATCTAGGTTAGATATAAATCGTACATTTTAAAACTAAAGACAAAAACTAGACTTCTTGTATTATCACCAAAGGTTTTTTTTCTAAACAAAGATTTGGAAGTAAACTATTTTTCCCAACAATCTTTATTATAATTAATCTTTGAACCTGTCTTCACATCAATAATTAATCGACCCTCACATCAAAAGCAAACTGCATAAATACAAAGCCAATTAGAACTCAGTAAAGATTATTTTATTACAATAAGTTTACTTACATTTAAAGGCTTTCAAGGATATGCATATGAAATATCTTTCACATTTATGTATTTTTCTTTATTGCAATTATCAACTCAAACTTTTTACAATGCAATGGCATTTGCAAGTTAAATTCTAACCTTGTTCATAATATGTATACATTTTAATAATAAAGATATATAAATTAAAACATGTTTAATTTATCTTCTACACAGGTTTAAGTTAGTTTTAGCTGGACATCTATTCTGCTATGTAATTACCAATGAAGGGCAAAGAATACAAATATTAATAACATTGAATAAACGAATATTTATTTACCAAATGATATTTTTTATAAGGAAATCCTAGTTGAAACCCCGGTCCAACATCCAGCATCGCATTAAATAGTAACAGTAAACGGATTGAAATATTAAGTGTGGGAATATTAATGAGATGTGAATTGTAAGGCTTCAAAAGGATTAATCACATTCGATTGTGTCAGAGTTGGAATTAATATAAATAAAGTTTTATTTTCATTTGTTTATTTTGTTCTTGGAATATTTGGATCGATAATAGCACAAATGAGGTAAGCTCTATGTTATTTGAATGTGGATTGCTTCACTTTTGCTATTGTCGATCCATATAATAAAACATTAGAGCCTAGGAGGCAAAAATTTTGATTTATGTAATTAAAATTGACGGGTGTTGGAAGAAAATGTAGATAAAATATAATTTCATGAAACTAAATATAAAAAAAAAACATAAAAAATATAAAATATAAAAATATAAAACTCTAACAAATTATGATGGTGTGTCAAAGGGTCATAGAAAAGGCCAAGAAATATTCATTTGGTGAAATCTATCATCCATATTCCATAGAACTTTAAAAGCATTTTAGTTATCATATCGTTTGCTTTTGAAAATGTGAACTTAAACTTAATTGGAAGACTACAAATTTATTTTATTTGAAGATGTGGGATTAATGATGAATTGAATTAACCTTACAAAGAAGGTAATAATTAAATTATTCGTAATTAAAAAATATTTACAGTAAACCAACCAACAGAAAAATGAATGTTTACTAAATGTAAACCATTTAATAACAAATGTTGTATTAAGAAATAAAACAACCATAAAAATAAAACAAACATAAAAAATAAATAATAAAAAATGAGGCTAATACGTTAAAGCATTAAGTAAGCGAGATAAACATTACATAACGCCATTGTTGAATAAAAAGTAGATTTAATAGCAACATTGAACGTTATAGAGGTCACCTCCATTCAAACTATGACTCATCCATCACAACCCTTGGAGAATCACCATTCAATTATTTACTAGAATTTACAAACATTTGACTATCGAGAGTATGAAAACAACTTATAATAAAACATGTTATTTATATTAATTATAAAAATTATTTACAAATTTCAACGATTATGAAACCAATTAATTTTGTTGGGCATAAAAACTCAGTGGAGGTGAAAGGAAATTCAGTCGAGGCTGGACATCGGTGAGCAACAGTGCGACATCTGACCTTGAAACCAACAAATGCATGCCATGTAAAATCAAAACTTGCACCGTTAAACCTAATCGAATTCGTAATTTATAACGAACACCTGTTTTCATTTTTTTCTTTCAAAATCAATTATAAAACCACTCTTTTCATATAACTAATAATTAGACAATTAATTACAACACTTTTAACAGTAGACTGTACTTACGAAGGTTGTTAGGCTGTAATTATAATTGGTAATTCTTTATTGTATACAGCGATGTTTAGCAATGCAACAACATTAATCGTCATCAATAATATTTGAAGAACGTTATTATATAACTTGGACAATTTATCTGTACGGTCTAAATACTAGTTCGTGAAAACTAATTTGGTTTAGCGATGGTCAAAATAAAAGTCTAACACAACCACCTTCATTTTGAAAGGTGACAATTTTTTAATTTGGTTCATTACGATGCACGAAGTCGCTTCTAATTAAAAGCTTTGTTACAGTGTCCGCCTACGAAGTTCAATCAAACAGACAAAGACTTGTAATTATTTTGTCCCTAATTTATTATTATCCATCACATATCATCGGTAATTACCAGATCAATTACTGTGATAAGGGTAAACACTATTGAAAAAATTATTGATGGGGAAATAAATACTTAAAGATTATAAACCATCATGATAACTTTATTTTTTCAATCTTTGTATTTTCTTTATTTTTTGAAAAAAAAATCACTAAACACAGCTTGCAATTCGTTTTCATTCAAAATATTACGAATTATTAAAAACTATAAACAAATTTGTAAGCTTCATTAACTCTGGGATTGGAATTTGTTATATGCTGTTCATAAACCCACAAAAGATAAAATCTTTAAAATATGAAAAAATCCATTGAAACAAAAATTCATTTGAAGTTTAATTTTCTTCATAAAGTTTATTTGAGCACAAATACAAATAAAAGTCAAAGATAAGATCTTGCAAATGAACAGATAAAATGTTTGACTTGCATTTCGCAACGTAGTTACTTTCGCAAAAAATTATACATTTCTTCGTGATAAAATTTCAAAATTGTATTTGGAGATTTTGTTGCTATAATTGGAGTTTTATTCAAATGAACCATTTTTGCTGGTAAAAAATCGATTTATTTCGTTTGCTTGAACAATAAAATTTTAATTAACTTATGTAACAACAAAAGAATGTTAAGTTAAAAAATCAAGACTCAAATCAACATTGTATAATCGCTTTTCAAAAACGATAACAGAAATTATGATAGCTTCAACAATTAAACGGCGAATAGCACAAATTTATATAATGATGGACAAATATGAACTTTTTATAAATTAACTAAAAAATAAATGAAAGAGCAATGATGTACATAATTGTATAACCAAAATATACAAACTAACGTATTTGTAACTCGTGTAAAATTCAATATGAACATATACATTGAAAATATACAATTTTTGAGTTAAATAGTCAGTGTTATACGTGTAGCTTTAGGAAAGAGTTGCATTCGAATACATGGCATTACAAAATAATTTGCCATACTAAGATGAATTATAAATTTAATCAAACTAAATTTATCATTCAAGACGAGTTCAAATGGTAATAAATTAATTAAATTACATTAAACAATTAAATTACATTAAACAATTAAATTTAAATTAAATCAATTACGACGAGTTATAGATTGAATAATTCACATTAAAAACATGTTTTATTTTTAAACTTCATGTATAGAAGTTATAGCTCCCAAAATATAATGTTTTGAGGTACATCATACAGTATATCTATATGTACTATACACAAAGTACATTATAATGTATATGTATACGTAAAATACATGGAGTACATTATATGTACTATACATGGAGTACATTATATGTACTATACATGGAGTAAATTATATATCCAATTAACCTTACTATACAATTACTTGCATTGAACAAAAGGTGATCATTGAAATGAGTGCTTTATTTTTATTAAGCTGATATTAAGATAGCATTGCATTCGAATTCAGAGCACGTTCCTGCAAAGGTTAATTAAACCCAGAGATCAAAAGATACAACATCGTGCATGTTCCATCGATGGTAACAACTGCAATGAAACTTGCAAGTTTTATTCGAAAGCAAATGTGTTTTTTGTTTACAGGCAAATAAAAGTCGAGAATTAGGATATATTGTTCATTACATTTGTTCTTGAGACAAACAAAAAATCTCAAAGCTGTTGGAAACAATTAAACATTGAACTATTTATATGTTTTCTTTCAAACACGTTTCATTCTTGAATAATTATTTTTTCAGAACAAAATTAAGCAAAAATGGTAAAACGAACCTAAATTTTGTCTGGCTATTAAGCTTCATTTGAATTCAGTACATAGTTTTTATCTTTGTTTTCACTTTACAGTCTAAATAAAAAAATTAAATCCAATTTAATAGCATGCAACTGATAATTTTTAGCTAGTTATAATAACTAGACATTATACCACATATGGCCAAATATGTATGTACTTCAAATTATAAACATTTTAGTTTTTTTATTCTTAAAGTACACAATATTACTAAACTAAGGAAACAAGAAACTCCTAAAACAGAACGGTCTCCATAAAAATATTTATTTTCAACTTCATTGATGTGAAAAGCAAATAAAATGCACATGATTACCTATGAAGCAACGAATCAAATACGAGAACATAAAATGTTGAACAATTTCGTATTCGATGTTCCTCCTTTATTTTGCGCAATCGGCGACAGCTGTTCGTGTTCCCGACTTGGTTTAGGTAAAATTTTCGCTCAATATGATTTAGGTGACCTGCAATTGCTGACCCCGAACCGAGTCGGAGAGGAAGTGAAATATTTCCATATTTGCACCGAAGAACAACTCTTTCAACACTGGTTTCCATCTTACAATGGTGGGAACTTTTCTCACTATTGGATATTTAAAAGAATTGAAAATATATTTAAAATATATATCTATTTTTTTTAAATAAAAAACAAAAAATGTATTTTTTAAATAAAAACGAAAACATTAAGGCTTTAACACACCTTCGTGCTATACCGTCATATTTCTGCTCATCCGTGCCTTCTCCCATTAAGGCATCGTCGTAAAGAAGAAAATGTATTTTATGAAATGCACATTTTTTAAATTATTCTTATTTGGTTACATTAATCTTCATTTTCATTATCTTTAAACAATTTCGACAAACTAAATATTTAAACGTTTCAGGTAATTATTCAAACCCACACAAGTTGGGTAAAAAAGCTAAATTAAATTTAATATTTATTATTTTAAATTAGTCTTTTTAATATGGAGGTTTATAAATTAAAATCAGTATCTAATTTACAAGCTTATAAAAATTGACATGTTTTTATTTTGTTATTTACATCCAACACTTTGATGCAATGCTCGTTATGTAATGTTTTGTCTACTATATTTGAGAACCGTGTGATGGAATCTAAATAAGGCTCAAAACTAAAAACATTATAATATATGAATAATGAAACACTGTTTAGAAAATAATAATGATAGTTTCCTTTTACTTCTTTGAACAGAAATAAATATTAGGTTTCCTACAGTATTTAAGTAAGATTTCTTATTTTCCTCTTCCAGTTCTGGCATTAGCTAAAATACTTAAAAGTATTGTACATTTGTCCTATAGAATTAATAGAAATTAACAAACATTTGAATTATTAAGCTCATTTTTTCTTTTAATTAAATTTAGTCAACTTTAACATTACGACGAGTTTGATAAATAAAATATGTGTCAAATTAATGGATAAAAAATTAATGGATCGCCACCATAAATATTCACGGCAAGACCGTGAAAGACATCCCTTGTAATCGTTAAGGTTGGATTTACCCTTCGTTGAAATGTGCAACGCTTACTCAAGTCAATTTTAGGTTTTTTCAGATTATTTTCAATTTAATAAACATTTATTTGTAAACAAGACTATGTAATGAAATCAATTTTTTTTTTCATAAATTATTAATAACCACAAACACAACCAGGTTTTATTTGAAACTTTTACACTTGAAAATGTTATTTTTCTTCTTTAGTTTAGATTTTCCAAAAGATATTTAAAATTTTTTTGATCACTGACAAATGAAATGAAGACATTGAAACATGAAATTCGTTTTGTTGAGGATTGTAATCATAAAAAAAATTTTGCTAACAAAAACTTTTTAAAATTAAATATATAAAATACTATCAAAAGGCAAAGAAATCTTTAATATGGTTATCATATAAAACATTCAAGAAAAGGTGAGAAATGTTCAAGTTCATTTGGATAGCTATGTGGAACTGAAAGTCCTCAACTGCCAAAATAATTAAATGGAATTATTTTTTCATCATATAATAATAATAATAAAAATTATAGCTTTTATATAGCGCCGACACTATTCAATGAATACTCTTCAGCGCTTCACATATTTAGGTCTTTTTAGTATTACCCACATCAAGTGATTTGTACCCTAAGGATACAGCCGACTTCAAGCTGGGACAAGCTTAGCATAGGAGACTTTCTGAGTATACAGCCACGTTCAAACTCTCAATGAAATAGCCTTAGAGCGGACTCGAACCGGTGCCAATGAGAATTTGTTATGCAGCATTAATCTCCAGGCAGCGTTCGTTTCAACTGGGCCACCATCTCTCAAATACTAGTCGAAGATTCATAATATATAGTTTTAAAAATAACTTAGCAAATTAAAAAAACGTTCAAATTAAACGAAAAAGATTAGATTTAATAGCAAAACTTAAAAGAAAACAAGCATTTTACGGAAAAATGGTAATATGATTTTGAAAATCTTGAAACTCCAAGAAAAACGAATTCAATTTTCATCCCATAAGTTATCGAGGAAGATAAGCGGCCATTCAGTGACCTCTGACCTGACACAAGTGGAGGATTGTAAAGCTAATTTTATGAGAGTGCCAATATTATGGACATTTGGGTCACTTTGGTCGAGTTGAAATTTACAAGAATAAAATCAGTTCAACCTCTCGAACACCCAATTTTATTTATTCGTCGTTTGTGAAACATTTTAGTCGTGTTGATGAAAGCATTTCATTTTGCCATGACTTATGAGACCTACGTCATCGGACCACCTTTTACAAGCCCTGGACGAGCATTGACGAGAAATGAGAAAAAAAATTATCGGAACGCCGATATATAGCTACAATACAATTATGTAATAAGTAAATTTATATTATTTATTAACATAAGTTATTCATTTGACTTTGAAATGTATTTTGGTTTTTGAAAACCATTGTTCAAAAATAAGTTAATACTTTCGACAAGCACGAGTAAACACTCGACATTTGTACATAAAAGTTCTTCTTTTACATCTGAAGTTGAAGCGTCAAAAAATAAAAAACAATAAACTAAAATTTCACAACTAATAAAAATGGATGAGATGACCTTCAAAAATCGATTCACATTACATATAAATTAATAAATTAGGAAATAATGAATACTTTTGCTTAACTTATTGGATGTTCAATTTGCGTTACGAGCAAATGATTTAGTTACGAAAGAATTTTTTTTTAATTCGGTCACCTTCCATATAAGTTGCATTTATCATAGATAATCGAGGTCAGTTTGGTTTAACCCTTTGATGAATATAGGGACGAATTCATCCCATACAATAAAGTTTGTTTTCAACACTAACTTTAATTTTTGTAAGTGCTTATAACAACAAATTATCAAGAATGAAAGAGTTAACGATATCAATTTTATCTGTATTTATTCATTTGTTTACATAGAAGTCAGTGTGGAATGGTGTGCTCTAGATTGTCTGAAACATTAAACATTAAAAAATAAAGAGATAAATTATATTGTTCAATTAAACATTTTATATGGAATATATTTTATTAGATTAAAAACAGTTGTACAACATATAATAAAACTTCACATCTTAACCTGTTTGTAAATATCCATTGAAAGGTTAGTCTTATAAACACTTTAAAAATGTTAATTTAGGTGTTGAAATTCCTCAAGATTTTATCTTTTTTAGGACTACCAATATGTTAATATTGGTTAATTATCTAATTTAGTGATAAAAAACTGTAAAAACTTGATTTGATTTTTATGAGATAAATTAACAGATTCAAACATTCAACTAAACTAAAACTTTAACTCAAATAGTATTATTAATAAAATTTTCAGAACAATAGTATTGTAGGAAATGAAAAAATGTCCACTTGTGTATTTATTACATTTGAAAACAGCAAGTTGATGAATGAGCGAAAAATAAGCCTACTGACATGCAAAAAGATATGTTTATTTATTTATATAGTTTGAATATTTATTTTCTCGGTGGGTAGTATTACCCACCATGTTGGGGCTCAGTCTCCAAGGGTGTTATTGTTAATTAGAACCCCATTCTATACCTGTTAACGCAATTACACAAAAGATAAGAAAACAGGTAACATTTATTGTCCAAAAAAGGGTAAAATAGCAAAATTAAAGCCAAACATTGTCAATAATTTTGTTTTAAATAATTATATGTATGGATAGATTTTATATTCTACTGTAGATACAGATATTTATAAACGAAATTTCAACGTCTTTTTGAAGTAGCTAATTTTTATGTAACAACTACATATTTTACGTTTGATAACTGTTCAAACTATATATTCCCAGTTATTATGAAATCGATTTCAATGGAAACACAAAATATGATAAAATCTAAAATTTAAAAAATCATTCCTTCTTCTTAATTTATATTTTTTATGTTCCAATACATTTTTTGCAATTTTGTATTTTATAAAATTACTTGAAAATAATTTTAAAACTTTCAAAATATAGCTTTAAGGAGTTATAAAATTAAAAAATTGCAATAACAATAACTCTTCTCTGAAACGAACCCTTAAAAGCAAATGTTAAATAAAAGGAAATAGTGGTGAGATTTTATCATATTAATGGTAAAATAATTCGAAACAGTTGGTTTCAATTTGGAATGGTTATACATTCGTTTCTTCTTTTTTCAATTTCTTTTGTTATGAAAAGCGTGAAATTTCCATAACATTCGACTGTAAATATTTATTCATAGCAAAGACTTAAGGTGGCCATAAATCACTTCCTGTTACAAACAACAGACGCTAATTTTCAAAGATTTTCAGCTTCATTTCAAAAATAAAAATATGAGCATTCGCCACAAGGTTTTACACTTTTAAAGATTTTTTTAAATTTCGGATTATTCTTATCGTTAATTTTAACGTAAGTTATTCCTCAATTATTCGTTCAAATGAAGAGAATATATTTAGATTCATTTTTAATTAATTTGAGAATAAATTACAGCTGACTGGAATGTATAAATATTGGATCTAAACCACTCTAAAACATCACTTGTAATTATGACGTTGCAAATAAATAAAAAGTATAATAATTAAAATAAACCTCATAAAACACAACAAAAGTTTAACATAGGTATGAGAAGATGACTGTTCTAAAGTTTAATTTCCTAGAACTAGAATTTTTAGAAACCAATTCTCACAGAAAATATTTCGAAGGATTTGAAGATTAAAGCCAAGATGATTGCAATAGTTCTTACATTATCTAGGAGGAATCCTTAAAGGGTCACACCCAACAACATGTAGTTTATTAAAGACCCAAATCCTCCTTCATTAGGATGGATATTTGGCTAAAAAAAGATGAGGATAAGATAAGGATTATGTAATTTATCAAATGATCAAACATGTGCTAAGTTTTAAAAAAAATATTTAATTGTATCTTTAATGAACATAAATTTGATACACATTCTAGCTTTCATGCTAAAGGCAATTATAGGAAAACAATATAAACTGATGTCAAACAAGTGATTTATCCTTGCTTTATAATTTAACTATACTGGGATATGTTAAATACAAAACAGTCTTCTAATTAAACTTCCATTTCAAACTTTTGTGATGTATTCATTTCAGTAAATAATTAAAATTATTTATTTATTATAATGGATTTAACTATTTTAAACACAATTATCAATTATTTTTTTTAAAATAATAAATATTTACAGGATTCGACTAGTTTGATGCAAGGAACACAATATTGTAGGTGGTACCCCATAAATAGAATTGAACTTAGATCTTACAGATAAGGCCTGCGCGGAACACCTAAATTTATGTTGTCTACGCTCATCATTCGTTAATTTATTTAAATCTGTATTACGTACCATGGGTAGTTATTTATTTATGTTGACTGCATTAATACAAGAGCCAATTATTTTAAAAGTATTTTAGTTTTATTTATACCTAAATATATGTTCACATTATAAATAGGAGAAATAAACATATGTTCATTCCAAAAGAACGTTTTTTGGAACTTTTTTACATGAATTATCTTACAAAATTACAAAGACAAAAGAAAACAGTTATAAAAGAATTATTTAATAATCTTGAAAATTAATTTCATTTATGACATAATATGAAATTTGGACTTCTTTTACCATTTGACTAACTTTTGAAAATCCTATTTAACAATTTATAAACATAAAATTATTAGACTATTCAATCGTGTTTTGTTATATAATCGAGTACATATGGATCTAAAACAGCACAAGTGAAGGAAACTGTTATTGTAATGAGACTTACCTCACTTGTACTATTTTCGATCAAATTATATTGGTCAATATTAAAAAACAGTCATGTTCAAGGTCATTAAAATTATTTTCTCGTCCACTGTATTAACAAGGAACAAATGTATACTTGAAACAATTCATATATGACTACAATATTGACAAACAAAAGTTTATCATAATAAATGATTTCTGATAGTTTTAATTAAAATGTAGTAATATATTAGTTTTTGTTCAATCTTTTGTAGAAAAAACTTTGAATAATTTAAAAGTTCTTTAACTAATTTGTGTTTAAATGTTAATAAATATAACCGTTTGCTAAAATTAACAATAACTTCATGTTGAACAAATACTTTTAGATAAACTTGGTTGTAAATATACAAACAAAAAACTAATCTCTAAGAAAAAGCTTAATGATGTTGGTTAAAATGTCGCAATGAACAACTTTTGTTAAATAGAATTATATTAAACTCTTCCAATAAAGCAAAATATAACACTTATGGACGACAATGACAGTTGTAATAACAGTTTAGATTTAGATTTTACCACTTAAAACAAAAACAATGTTGATTCTACAAAAATGTTAGCGGAGAAATATCATTTACAGATGTTTTTATCATTGAGTTAACAAATAAAACTACATTGAAACATTGTACAAAATATTTACATTATTATAAAAATACACCTCAAAGAAATCTCAATGATTACCATCGCAAGAATATTTAAAAAAAACAATAACAAATATTTGTGAATTTTGGATTGAGGATTGATTGAAAACTGATGTAAGAAAGTTTAGGTAATCCAATTACTCTATAGATGTTACAATAAAGTTACTCTTTTAAAAAACATGATTAGTGTTTACTTTTTGTCTATTCAATGGAGTAGCGCGTCTAGTATCAAGTGTAGGCATTTAGCTAATGTTTTATCAAAGTTAATTCTTCAAAAAAAAATTTGGGCTAAATATAAAAACGAACTGTAATTAAAAATTTGTATTTGAGTATTTAATGGAAGAAAAAGACGAGACAAATTTTGTTAGAATTGTGTGCTAAACAAAAAATACAATTTTAGATATATTTCATTCAAAATTAACATCACCCAGGTATGAATTAACAAAAACGGAAAAATAATAAAGATATTTAAAAATTATTAAACTAAACATTGTTGATTCTTCAGCAACCAAAATGAATCATCACCTTGTTAAGACAATAAGTTGAGTGAAAATTTTACAGTTTGAAAGAACATTTGCATTTTGGAAATCGCCCATTGATCCAAATAAAACAATTGAATGAATGACCAAGGTCCATAAAAGAAGAAAACTGAATAAAAAAAGAGAAAAATGTAGAAAGAATTCCATCGAACAGAATCAGTTGAATGAAACTCCAAACAATCGTTTATGCTGAAATGGGTTTCTCTTCACGTCTCGATCTTGAAGAGATTTTGTGCAAATAAAGATATCAACGAATTCATTACAGAATACACCTGTTAAATGTCTTTCGAAATAAATAAATAATAATTGCATAGGAATTCTAAAAAATTAGGTTCGGAATTATAACAAAGATATGTTGCAGAACAAAATAACATAATAACTTTATATAAAATGTAAAACAAATAAGAAAATGGAACCATTCTTCCAAAATGAGGTGAAGAGTGTAACAACTTTTATTCAAATAAAACCCATAATTGAATTCTTTATTTGCCGATCCATTGTTTTTTAATATGATGAAATCATCCATAAATGACACAAAAGATTACCGTTGTTCGGAATTTAATCGAATTTTAATTGGATCATTTTTTGTTGGCTTTTGTCAGTTTCACATTAATTACACACATTTTAAATGCAATTTGTTTATCTTAATTTGAAAGAAGTTAAATATTTAGTTCAAAACCATAGTTCGACAAAGTTTATTTATTGAACGAATGCATAAGTATTCATTTTTTTTATAAGATAATCATAAATTTGACCACATATACACAAATAGGTAAATTGTGTTGAACACGTTTGACAGAAGAGCCTCCAAAATATAGAAAAAAAAACAAATGGAATCTCGCTTCAACTGAAACCAATGAAATTAAATTAACTTTCTTAAAATATTAAATTGATTTAATAGAAGTTATGAAAAATGTAATTCAACTTAAATTCCTACATAGAGAAATATTAAACCAAATACAGTATAACTTTTACAAAAATAAACATTATTTTGACAATAATAACTCTAAATTAGTAGCTATGACAATAACGTAATATGTAATACAAATATGCAGATACAGATACATATACACATATATACATATACACATATACACATATACACATATATACATATATACATATATACATATATACATATATACATATATACATATATATATATATATACATATACATATACATATATACATATATATATATACATATATACATATACATATATACATATACATA
>JARUHE010044328.1:0-16037 GCA_031471125.1 Archaeomysis grebnitzkii | reverse complement strand
TGTTCACCGTCTTTCTGATCAATAACAATCGCTTTTGAAAACTTTAATATTAATGTTACAATGTTTTATCCAGCAGAGCCATTAGTTACAAAATTTAAAACTAGTTTTAGCTTCTGGGCTTTTATCTTTTATTAGAATTGTATCATAGTTTACAGAACAAACAAGTAAATGCTAAAGCAAATCAAACCTTCTTGAGGTAACTAAAAATTAACTAACATTTTTACTAATATGACTTTTTATTTTGTAGTTTTGGTTCATAAAATTCAAAGAACTATGCATCATCATTCAAAAATGCTTCACTGCAAAAATAACGTTGCACATACAAGTGGTTTTATGTGTAACTACAGTATACAAAGCAACTTCTAGGTACAAACCTACACACAAATATAGAGATTTTTTGTTCATTCAAAACTTGATTTGAAGAAAGTAATTTCAAAGAACACAAAATAATGGTATTCTTATAAATTTTAACTTTTAATGTTGTATAAACGTATTTTTTCTTATAAAAACAATTTTTAGTTTATAAACATATAATTTTTGAATTATTTTTTCTTTAAGAAACTCTTTTTGTTAGTTGGTTTATAAACATTAAGTTTTTGAACTATTTTTTTTAAACAATAATTTTGTAAGTTGGTTTATAAACATTAAGTTTCTTAACAGAATAAATCATCAATAGAACATAAATTTTGTCGCATCTGAAGTAGTAAAGATATCTTAAACTTAAAAACACAATAGATTAACCTTGATTTGGTGGAAAAAATCTTTTTTTTATTTTGTCATTCAAAAGTTTAGGGGATTTTTTTAAAATAAAAAATCGCGGAACTATTGCACTGTAACACCCATAAACTAAAGTATATTGTCTCCTGATGATAACATTACTGTTTTTTTATTGGCTATAGTTTTCTGCATTCGTATTAATAAGACTTTAGCTAGAACTCCAACAAATAGTTTATTTATTATATAGATTATATTCTTACGTTAATGGTTAGGTTACCTTATTGTTCAGTTTAAAAAAGATTTATGTTTATGAATTGTTTTGGCTATAATTAGAATAGCTTGGAAGTTTGGAGGAATAACCTTTCCAAAGTCTGTTTTGAAAACTTGAATGGAAATTTATGCTTTAAAAGTTACCTCATTGGTTAATATATTAGAGAGGCAGATGCATCTCCTGATTGGTTTGCAGTTCGTTGCTTGTCTATGATTGGTCCAAAAAATGGGTGTCGTTTTTTCTTTGTTTTTGTTGATAGGTAATTGTATTATGCAATGTTTATTTTACTCAATAACAATCACAAAACTAATTATATTTATACAAACGTTGACCCAAAAATACTTTGTTTTGAGTAACTTTAATCCTTCTCTCGGTGTCAACATTATTATTGATGACCTAGGTTCTGAAATTTTTGTACAACATTTTGGAACTGTGCCAAGGATTTAATCAAAACTTCTTCAAAGGCACAAACAATTTTTTCTTGACCAATTCTAACCTTCTAATATTTTCAATAACTTTGAACTAAAACTATTTCATCATGAATATAAATTTTATAGAATTCAGTTCCGTTTCGACTTTGTTTATATCTTACCCTTAGTTTACCAATGATGAATATTTACACACACTGAAAAATAAATGTTTGCTGATTCATACGGTAATCATTAAAGTATTCATTAAAGTATTCGTTAAAATATTACAACTTAATTATTTATCAAAGTATTACAACTTATGTATTAATTCAACCTCTACCAGACTTGTAAATATATTTTTATTTATCAAATAAGTTGTTAAATTAGGTAAAAACATTTACTTTTTACTGATCTCTATTTTTAAATTATCATTTGCTTATACTTTAAGACATAATACAAATGTTAGCCTGGCTATAATAACATGAATCTAGATTTAAAAAAGAAATCATACCTTTTTTTCTATCATTGGTAACATCCAAACCAAGAAAAAGTTTGGTGGTTCTGATGTATATGAGTAAATATAACCCACGAAGGGTTGACACATTTGCAGATCATTGTACTTATTATTCGAAATAAAGTTCTTGAAAATATTTTAACATCCACGATTAAATAATAAAAAAGACAAAAGCTTTTTGTCAAAAAGTAAGACAATACCGACAAATGTTGTTGAAATTGGATTAGCTTAGCTCCCTTAATATTTCATCATTCTATATAATAACTCAATCTTGGCAAGCAATTCATAGAATCAAGTATACTCCAGCAGCAAACTTTTGTTTCCTTAAATGCATATAAAAACACAAATATTTACTTTATAAATAAACGTAAAACATTTTATTGAACAACAGAATCGGTTGTTATATAATAGTTTGCATAACCTGTAACAAAACTACAAGTTCCAAAAATAGAAGCGCCGGAATCTTAGCCGCACCCACTCACATCAAGTTGTGCTACTGCGCATGTGTACACAATGACTTTTGCCTTTCTCTTAAAAGTGTTTCCATGCAAACAAAAGTTATTATTTATTTATTCTAAAATCTTGTTTTTAAACATATATGATAATAAGCGTTTATTTTATTAATTAAAATTGTTAATTAATCATATGATGAATAAAAGTTGTTTTATTATACAAAAGTCAACTGTATTAAAAACAAACCTGATTAATTGTACTAGTTTAACCTTCTCCATCTTTCAAATGCTTGTCTAGGTTATTGCGAATTAAAAACTCATTTTAATTTCTATTCTTAATTCTTAACTGGATTATTTTGCGTTGTTTACAAAGTTGATTGAACATTTTAATCTATGTTCCAGTTTTTGCATTTGCCTTTAGCGTTTACCATTAGTTCGTATTGGATCTTTTGCGTTTTTTTAAAGGATTAACATGTTTTTAGCTTGACTTTGAAAAAAGTGCTGAAGCAAAAATAATAATAAAATAATCAAAAAGTAGCAACGGTTGATTATTATTTTTTTTATAAATTGTTATCCTTATTCATTATCAATAGTTACTTTATTATATTTATGTTTTTTTGATTTTTCCCATATAAAAAATTACATATTTATATCTATGTTTTTTCTTAAAAATTCATGGAACTGTTTAAAACGTTCAAATTAAAAACTTTGGTTTTATGTTTGAGTTTTTGAAAATTTTTACTAATTTGTTTTTTTTATTTCAGGAGTAGCAGGATTAGTTGTTGGACATCCTTTGGACACCGTTAAGGTTAGTATTTAAATCTAATTAAATTTAATTAAATCTAATTAAATTAAGGTTAGTATTTAAATTGATTAAATTTAATTAAATCTAATTAAATTTAATTAAATCTAATTAAATTAAGGTTAGTATTTAAATTGATTAAATTTAGATTACCTTTCAACAAAATTTAGTCCATTCAAATTATTTTACATAATGTTATCCTTAATTCATTATTTTTTTTAAATTAATAAATAGCTATTAAAAACATGAAATACTGGCATACAATAATAACATCTTTATGGCAACTTGAATGTATTATAGTCCTTGTTACAACCATTCAATTTTTCAACAGATGCAAGCAAAATTTAATGCGAAATTTATTTGTTACAGGTGCGGTTGCAAACACAAAATAGTGCCAACCTGAAATACAAAGGAACATGGGATTGTTTTTCTCAAATTATCAAAAAAGAATCGGCAAAAGGCCTGTATCGTGGCATGTCATCTCCAATGGCAGGCATAGCTTTCGTCAATGCCATCTCATTTGGTGCGCATGCAAACATCATGAAAGTCATAGAAGATAAAAATGCCATCAGGTAAACATGGATAAAAATGTATTTCTTTGTTATTTTCTATAACCATCCTAATTGTATGAAATACTTCATTGCATTTTTTATTTTTTATTGAATATTATATCGAATATGCGTGATTTAAATTCTTACCTTAAAAATTTACGAAGCAAAATCTACAATATATAAACCTGTATTAACAACTAGTAGTTACAAATAGATAAAATCTTATTTGACTATTCATAAACAAAATCAATTTAAATTGAATAAGTTTAGCTCGGTATAAAATAATTGTAAACCTTAAGATAAAAAAAACAACTCACAATTACAGTGTAAATTGACGTACAAATTGGCGGGCATCAATGTGAATGCATTCATTGACTTGTTACTCTCGGCAGTTCATAATGAGGCTTCACTTATTTGAATCCTAAAATTAATCAAATGAATTATTCCCCGTTGTAAATTATTGAAAAAGTTCTATATTCCTGAGAATTTTATGCAAACATTAATATGCCAAAAATATTTTGAAGGTTATTATAACAGTTCAAATCCTTACAATACTTAAATCATTGTATACAAATTTATTTGAATGCACCTGACAACTAATTCTATTTTTAGTTCACATGCATTGGCTGGCTCATTTGCTGGTCTTCTTCAATCCTTCATTGCTTGTCCATTGGAATTGGCGAAGAGCAGAATGCAAATAATGGCCGACTTGGGAAGAGGAACCCTCTACAAAAATCCTTTGGACTGCATGGCGCAAATTTACAAAAAAGGAGGATTTAAAGGAATTTTCAAAGGACAAGCAATCACCATTTCGAGAGAGGTAAACAAAGACTTTTTTCATTGATTTTCTGAGGAACTAAAGTAAAATATATAATCAAAATTTTAAAATATTTGACAAAAATGAACAACTTTTTAGTTTTTTGTTATATAAACGATAAGCAAAGACAAGTGAAGAAACATTTAGGATAAAAATACACCAGCATAGGACATGTTAAACAACGGATATTTTAGAATGTTTTCCTGCTATTATAAATGTTTTCGTATAAAAAAACTTGTTCGAAGTTCACAATGAGTTAGTGTTGAAGAGAACAGTTGACTAACTCTTACGTCTAAGATAGTCAAAATTGACATGATCAAATTGACTAACCTTTTTTGTCGATTCAATCAAAATCGTATCACATTGTTCCAATGTGATAGAAAACCCATTTGGTGTTATCATTTTTGACTATCTTAGACATAAAAGTGGATTAAGTATTTTCAATGTAATCACAAAGAATACTTTTAACAGTAGAAAGAGAGAATAACTTTAATATTCAAAGTACTTTAACGAAAAACAGTTAACCTATATACTATTTTTTTGTTGCTATTTTCAATATTTTTTTCTAACAATTATTTAAAATTGTCAGATTCCTGGTTTCGCAACTTACTTTGCAAGTTACGAATACATGATCAGAAATCTCAGCCAAGATGGAGAAGTTTCTACACCCATGATTTTGGTAGCTGGTGGTATGGCAGGAATTGCATCTTGGGTCCTCACATACCCTATCGATGTCTTGAAAACGAGAATTCAAGTGAGTAAACTTAATTCATCTTTAGTTGCATAATTAATTATTATCTTAACAACTTAATCACATTAAAATGAATGGAGAGAATAGTTATTATTGTGTGAGACAAGCTCAACTTTATAGGGAGTAAAATACTAATGAAATATATTGTGAAGATAAACTCAATTTTTTAAGCCATTATTTTTAAAATATCCAAAATTCTACTCTGTTCCCTTTTTAACAAGTTTCTTGTTACAATTTTTTAAAAAAGCTCAACGGTTCTAAAATTCACACATTTTTTTTGTTTGTTTTATCATAACTTTCAAAAACTTCACCAATTTCAATTTTTAATTTTTTTGCAGGCTGACGGAATGTTGGGCGAGTGCAAATACAACGGCGTCTTCCACTGCCTCAAGACGAGCATCGCCGAGGAAGGCGTTGCGTCGATGTTTCGAGGCTTGAACTCGACCATCATCCGCGCCTTCCCCACCAACGCCGCCACCTTCGCCGTCGTCTCTTGGACCATGAACACATTTGCCGGCGAAGGCATCGACGACGACAGCCTCATCCCTCTCGGGGAGCTGCTGGTCAAGAAGGGAGAGTTCCTTCTCCCCTCCAATGTTGCGCCTTTGTTCCTTTTCAACGGAAGTGGCAACCCCGTCGCACTCCCCTCCCTCATCAACGCCTCCGTCTTCCCCTCCGTCATGGCCGAGTCTCAGCTGATGGAGAAAAGTCTCATCCTGAAGGAGCTTGTTCAAGAGGTCTCTGAGGAGGAGGAGGAGGAGATCGTGGAGAAGATTCCCGCCAAGGTGGAGACCGTTTCCCGCGCCTCCATTTGCACGGCATGTTTCTCTGAGAGAACTGAATGCCACATCGAAAATTTCAAGGCAGGGTTCTGCTCGTGTCGGTTTTTCCAGCACCATGTCTCAACTTGATTAAAGTTACGTTTAATTTTCTAGTCACCCTTAATGGCAACACGACGAACAATTTGTTTGTTACATTAGTATAAGGTATTGGTTAATAAATAGTTTTTCTATTTAAGAAGTATTCATTTTTTATAAAAACATTTAGCTTTTTTAAGGTTTAAAAATACGTAATAAAATATTTAAGCGCTTACAAATATTATCAATACATTGATTGAGTTCAAAACAACGAAATATTTGTTATGTTTTTTGTACATGACAAATATTTTACAAAAATAAATCTAAAATAATATGCTCTGACTTTAGTTTTTCTTTTCCAATTATTAAAATGTTGTTTTACTAAAGCTAAGTTTAGAATAGCTTTTTTAAGGATAAATATTTAGTTTTATTATTATTGAAAGAAAATTTTATCCATTAAAATTTACTTAAGCGTATATACTAGAAATACCGAAATGTATCTCATATTTGTTAAGCATAAGATTAACCCTTAAGAACTTTTTTATTTTAATATAAGTCAACTCACCTTAAGGTAAAACCTTTGAATATTATAAAACAGTTTTATATATACGTATAAAAGGGTATATACATGAATAATATATACGAAAACTTATATTTTAATTTGTTCATAAGCTTTTAAATTATGTGGGTAAGCAATTGGTTACGAGTATCTAACTCATTTTGTAAATAAAAGTGTTATTACAAGGTTTGGAAAGTTATTAGGTATTTTCAATGATTTATTTATTATAAATTAATTCATCAAATGTGTATGAAATTTTATCATTTTTTTCATTTTATTTTAGTTTTGAAATTTACAAGTACACGTACAGCTCTCTTCACAATAGCTCAAGCAACGCCGAATCTATTAGAGTAGAGTCTGCGTTGGTTCACTAACGTTATTACACAATAAAAATAAATCATAAAATAAATATTATAAAATTAACATTAATGTGTGACTAATTATTTGTTAATAAAGATTGTTATTCTTTTAATTATTGATAATTTATATATTGATAAATAAATCTTTTGTAAACAATTTTTGTTATACCTTCATTTATAAATACAAAAAATAAAATTTGTTCAATAAACTATTTCAAAACTATAGGAGGTTTCCTGAAAAATGTAAATAAACAACATTGTTTGGTCGATCAATAAAACATGAAATGGATTCATGAACCAAAACATAATTTGAAAAATATACTTCTGTTAGCATCTATGATAAATGGACGAAATGTAATTTCTTTATGAAAAAACGTTAAATAGTACATAGAACTTTTAAATTTTTCTAATTAAAATGTCAGTTGCTTATATTAATTAGCTGTTATACACAGACCGTTACAATATCACCCTAAATAAACAATACTTGCAAAAACGTTTGTCAATTGAAAAACTAGAAGATATTTATCACATCTGCTGCATTAGCTTATCGTACCTTGGGACTTCCTCTACTTATTCTTGCGAGTACAGTAGGGGGGGGGGGGCTAGAAATAATTTTGAAAAAGTGCTTTTTCTTAGTTTGTCTCAATTAAAAACCTGAGCCGAACCTGACGTACCCCTAAAAATAGGGTTGTTTCAAGATCTTTACGAACTTAAGAGAACTTTTAGTTATACATTTTTAAGGAACTTTATGAATTTACTCACTAACGAACGTTCTTACCAAGTTCTTACAAACTTAGTTCGTATTTACCTTACAACAAACTGTTGTATTAAGTTTTCAAAAACTTGGGTCCTATATATCTTACAGCAAACAGTCGTATTAACTTTGTCACAAACTTATGGTGTATGCACCTTATAACAAACGTTTGTATTAAGTTTGTCAGGTTGGTAGTAGGATTTTTTGAGTTTAGTGAATGATATTATAAGGTTCCTTAAAAACTTTCTCAAATTCATAAAAATCTGAAACAACATCATTTTAATGGGTACTTCTCAGGTTTTCAATTAGAACAAACCCGGATCTGGGGAGAGGGTTTCACCTTATCTTTCCTTTCCTTTACTTCTACCTTGTTGGGGGCTTTCCTCTACTTGTCTTTACTTCCACTTTGTCGTGGGCTTTTCTCTACTTTCACCGTTACTTTCCTATTGCACAGCACTCCTGATAAACCTCTCAAGATTCTCCATTCAGTTTTGATATTTTCAGTTCTCTACCGTCAGACATTTAAATGCGTTCACTCTACTCAATTCTACACAGTTGAGATTGTTAGTATCACGTCCGTTTTTCTGATTCTTTGTACACGTCATATGTTTAGTGTTTAGTCTACTTATGTTCCCAACCTGCCACCCAACCTGTATCCAAGTTCATCCTTAGTCGTACTCACTAAAGTGTTGAGATGGGGGTCCCGACGGCAAATCTTGACTTGCAAATGAAGAGCAACACTAGGGTTTGTAGATACATATTTATTTACAACGTTTCGAAGATCAAACAGTCTTCATTTAACAGATGTACCTGAAGATGAAGACTGTAATGAAGCATATGGCATCTCTAGATTTATTAGTTTGCTGTGTTTTTCTCTTTACTTCAATGTGAATACTAAGTTCTCTGTTCCTCTTTGAAAATCTTCAATCTTCAAAATCCCTCAATTGTGTCTCTTCCTGCTCTCAATTTTGTAAATCTCTTCCTGTTCCTTAATTTTGCAAATTATGGTCCACAATAAATCTACGCTCTCCTCACTTCATGCTTCCACCGGGAGGTCATCTGGTTCAGTAGTTTTATGGTTTATTATCAATTTATAGACTGTCACTATTTTGTTGTTTGTACATACCACGTGAGACATGGGCATGATAATGAATTGGCAAGGAATTCTCTGTGAGTGGTTCTCCTTCTTCAACAGTTTCTAAGAATATTCCTTCCGTCTTTCATGCACATCCACTTCATTACCAACCACCGAACAATTTGCATCTTTCATCTGCCTCCCCTGATTACAAATTGTGTTGCCTTGTTATCTTGTTTATTCTTTTCTCTCATCTAGATGTTTCCAGGTATACATACAGATCGGAAAACCTCTGAAACTTATTTGCTCTTTTGTAACTCCAGCCAATCCTCTCATGCTCCATTCCGTGCTCAAAGCTTCATGTTTTATTTTCAACTTTATATTTTTTAAATAATTATCACATGACCTAACAAGTAATAATAAACTCTTTAAATTGCTCCAACTTTAATTATTGAAATAGATTATTAACTTACCTTTAACTTAATTAATTTGAATATATTCAGCTCGGGACTTTATAGTAGTGATAAGAATGCCAATGTACTGCCAAACAAGCTGATGGCGAGAATCTTAAATCGGTCTCCATTGAAGAGTAAAATAAAAAAAAACATTTACAGTCTTTCCAAATACTTGAAAATGTTGTAGCTCATTAAATAATTGGTGAATCTCAACTATTTTAAGCAGCTAGACTTCTTCCCGCATCAATAAAAAACATGTGCCAGTGCCATGGATAAGAAATTACATCATTTTTCTTCTCAACTATGAAACAATATCAATCTAAACATATTTTGCACAATTAAAAAAAATTTGATAGCTTTATTTTTCAATTGCATTATGGTTGAGGAAGTTTTGTGGAGGTAATAATATGACACATAAGTCAGATATATGTCTAGGCTCTAGGTATGGATGGTTGATGTTATTTGGTTAAACACAATACGGACATATTTCTTGTAAAACAAAACTAGAAATACGCGATTGTAGTTGGGCCATATAAAATTGATAGACCCAATTATTACAGAGAGTTTATTTTAACATTTTATAATGAGTTTTAAAGCACTTCAGCATCTTCATTCAACACCATCTTTTTCCAAAACAGCTTTTTTAACAATTATGTATTATAAAGACACAATTGTAAATAAATCTTTAAGAACATGTAATTTTTAAGTAATTTTGTTGGGTTAATAAAACTTTAAATAATTTCGTCATTTTATTTCGCGCTTCAACTAAAATTTACTAAAATTAGTTGGATTGAAATAATTTTTTTAATTTTTATAAATTTTGAGTAATTTTTTAGCTTTTTATGTTTTTTTATATATTTTATAATAACTTAGATATTAAATGCATAATCGTATCAAACCTAATTTATTTTGAAAATCAGTTTTAAAAACTTAATTATAGTGAGATATTTAACTTTTCAAACTGTAAAGGACAATTTCTTATAATAAAAATTGTCATTTTGAAAGAATAGATTTGCTTTTAAGCCATAGTTTTTAAACAAGTATTTTGTTTAAAATGTATATTTAAAAACTGCTGGTTCACAATCAATAATATCCACCGGTTTTTAAAGTGGGTTAACACTTTATTAATCTAAAGAGTTTCCATATAGCTTTGATTGCTTGCTTGTGATTGTAGGTTCTCTACTTTCCTGGGAAGTGATATTAGAGATTCTGGCGTCTGCAGAATTTTTTTTAGAAGCTGTCCATATTTAACCCTGTTCCACTGAAGGAATGAATTTACCCCATACAAGAAAATAAAAGGGCATTTATCACAATATAATTGATGTGCTTAGCCTGTATTGCTAAACATAAATGATGAAAAAGTTTAATATAAATAATCATAAATGCATCCAACATAAATAAATAAAATTATCAACAAGACCTAGGACAAGGAAGACAAAATGGCCGCGTTTGGCATAAGATTCGATCATGGTACAATTTATGAGAATAATTTTAACTTCATTTATTTTAAAAACTTAAATATGAAAATTTACAAAACTCAAATAAATGGTCGCAGTCAAGAGAACTGAATATGATATTCACTATAAAATCTTGCATCTAGTGACCCCGATCAATGTTAAACTTTGATAGAATTTAGACGTTATCCATTTTTTTAAAAAATGTACCAAAAAGTTTAGAAAATATGAAAGTTTTACAAATGGATAAACTTTATACAGTGTAACAGACTGTTTTTGTCATCAAGAAAAGTACACACAATTTAAACCAGTACACCTAACCAAATATAAATAAAAGACAGAATAAAGTTAACATAAAAATAAAGTTAACATTCACAGAACATGAGACAGTTAACATTAACAGAATAAAATAATTAATTTATTAAGTTACGACTAGAAACCAATATGTTTAAATGTTTATCCATTTGCTTTAAAAGATTTCCTTAAATAAAACTATTTGTAAAAAACAACTTTCATTGTTTTTTGTTTTGCCATTATTCATTTAAAAAGAAAATCTTTAGTGTTGCATAGAAAGTTTAAGCTTGAAACTTTCACTCTTTCGATTTTTTTTGTTTTTTTTAAATTATAATAAAAAAATAAAGTTTTGAGTTTATCATGGAGTTCCTATATTTCAAGTTCATCTCAATGTATTTGGTACATAAAGAATATATATTTTGATAAACATTTGAAAACTTCAACAAATAAATTAAGTAAAAGTAATTACCAGCAACCCCTACAAGGTGTTACTCAGCAACTGTTGCCTAAGAATGAGAGATTTTAGGGAGTTGCTTGTGCTGAAGATGAAATGATTTCTGGTGTGCAAATGTAGGCCACATGTTCTGCAAATTTTGTCTTTTACTGTTGGTTGAGAAGTGATGATCGAACTCAATTTTGTTGATATGCTGTGGTTGCAAATGTGTTGGGTTTTTGTACCACTCTCATCACAAAGATTTTGTTGATACAAGTTTGTACCTTCCTGTTCTGTATGTCCTTCCTCCTCCACGTCATCAGTGTGTTTGTGGATGTTGACAATTTTGTTGGCGTGTGTCTCGAAGGGGTACAAAGGGATGTTTTGCGACAAAGAGTAAAACTGGTACTGGTGCAGGAAGTTCTTCTTTTTGAGGTCGGGCGAGAAGTGCATGTAAAGCGGCGGAGATGAGGCCGAAGTGATGATCCTCTCGCTAGTGTTCTTGAACTCCTTCCAGACGGCCATCGAGTCCAGATCGTCATCTTGATGCTCGTTGAAGAGGTTCATGGTCCAGTTGACGACGGCGAAGGTGGCGGCGTTGGTGGGGAAGGCGCGGATGATGGTGGTTCCGAAACCTCGAGACAGGAAGCTGTAGCCTTCCGCTTTGATGCCAAGCTTGAGGCAATCGTAGATGCCTTTGTACTTCCTTGGGCCGTTCATGCCGTCAGTCTGTAACGATAATTATTTTTATTTAATTAAATCATTTAAATAATCTGGAGAAATACTTTTTTAAATAATACATTAGTTAGTTGATAAGCTTTCAAAACGTTTTCTTGTATTACCTTTGAAAATTTTGAATTCATAGCTTTAATATCTGAAGATAATATAAGAAATGTTTTGAAAGGTTGATAAATATTATTGAGTAACTATTTGTTTGTAAATTGTCCAAGTTTGTCAGCTGATTTGGAACAATTATATCACTTAACCCGAAAATGATATCTACTTTTGTCGATCAGGTGAGATTTGCAACCAAATCGATTTAAAAAATACCTATTTTTCTGATAAAACTATTATTAAACAAAAAATAATTATTCATTCATTCAGTAATACAATCGAACACGGAGTAAGATTTTCTTCATATATAAAATTCCCATACATGTCAACAACGTAGAAACTAAAATGTAGCGATATATCAGAAAATCTGCCTAAATTAAGAATTAATGCAAGCGTAAGAAACACCCAGAAGGAAAGTTAAAAATGACAGCAGCCGATGTTTTACCTTTATTCAAAGATATGACCACGGCAACTTACAGATTAAATAAAGCAAGACTTTTAATTTTTTTTGGCGGTCTTTCTCATATAAAATGTTTGCCTTTTGGGTTCAATATATCAAAAATCTCTTAAATCAAATAAACAAGATTTAGAAGTTGTATTTGTTGCTAACCAGTGTTATTAATGTATTATTAAGCTGTGCATGAAATACCAGCTTTTATAACTATTTTTTTTCGTTGCTGTTGGGGCGGCAGATTTTTGTGATCTCGAACTAAATTTTGCTGTTTTTTCAAAATAAGAAAAAAATAGTTTGCTTAAATGAAAATAAAGAATATAACATTCTACATAAAAATGCTTTCTATCATTCTTTTTTTTTGGAAGTTAACACTTTAGCGATGTTTTCTTATATTTTAATTTTAATATTTCTAAATATTTCAATGTACAGTAAACTGACATATTTTTCAGTAAAAAACATTTGCTTGATTGTTTTTCAATAAAAATTGACCTTATGCAGAAGACCATTATCCTATATACTAAAATGAATATGTGACCCTCAATATTTCTATTCTGAAATAAACAAAATATATAAATATATGAAATATTTATAAAAAGAGGATATAAGTTACATTCTGTTTTATAAAAAATGCCATTCTAAGGCAAAACAAGATTATATGAAAATAATAAAAAAGAAAAATTCAACCCTGATAGCACCAGATTAATCTCCTTATCATTCAACCCAAATTTGGAGCCCATCAAAGGAGACCTTCGAAAATTATGTTATGATATAGTACTTAACCATCCATCTATCATTTCAAGATCAATAATCTCCAATGGCGTCGAAAGAGATGAAGAAAACTGTGGGAAGGAATGTGAAAGAAAGTTATTTGGTGATATAGAAGAAGTTTAGGAACACGCTTATAGGAACATAGAAAAAATTATTGGAATGAAAATAATTATCTGTTCTTGCATCCCGTCACATAATTGATAGGGACTCGGCAAATTTGGTGTTTAAGTCAAATGACTTCATCAAACGTAGAATAGTTAAGTCAACTTTGACTGAAAAAGTCCCAAATATGAACACGTCTCCGGGATTATGTTAGTTATTTTATTATGAAAAGTTAAAGCTATAATATATAAAAAAAAAATCTGTATAAGGTAAAACTTTCTTAAAAACAATCGATCAAAACCTTTCTACTAAAGAAGATGTCAGTAGACATATTAATATTTAGAAATATTTATAAAATAATCTAAGAAAACATCGCTAAAGTGTTAATTTCCATAAAATTCTCTACTGGTGTTACTAAGGATTTTTATGTAAAACCAGTAATTACTTATTAAAACATATATCTTATAACTGAGTTTAAATCCATGGTTAATCGAGATTTTTATTTGAAGATTTAGATATAAGTTTATTTAAGACAAATGAAAGAATGCATTAAGAACTTTTTTACCAAAAAAAATTATATTCGTTTAAATAATAGACATATTAGAAGTTTTTAAAGTTGAACAACTTTTCATCAAAGTCATGGTTAACCAAGATTTTTATTTGAAGGTTTAGAGAGAATTTTATTTGAAGCAAATGAAAGAAAAGTGTTAACATGATTTTATTTTCTATCAAAACATATAATATTAGGAAAAATTGTAAAACATAGAATTGTATTCAACAAGTACATAACTTAGAAACTTTTTTAAATATACAGACACAGCTTTTAATCCATAACATTTACTCGTGCTTGTTTTATTTTGACTTACCTCTATAATCAATATATTTAAACAACTTTATTTGGGACTATTTAGATTTGGGTGATGAATCTTTCAATAAAAAACAAAACTTTATGGTTGCTATGTCATTATCTAATTATAATCTAATTTTATTTTTATTATTGTTTTCATCAACGTAAATAATTTATTTAAAGCAAAAAACTATAAATAGAATTGTTTTGGAGAAGATATAAAATTTATTCAATATTCAGTATGATGTCAATTAAAACATAATGCTTACATAAATTTAACAGAGATGATCAAGTTTTTGATTTAATGAGATAATCTATTCGTTAAAAAAAAAAGTGGATCTATTGAACCATTTATGGAGTACAACTTGTGCAATAATATGCTTGGTTGTTTTTTCTCGAATATTCAAGATTATAAAAAGAGTTGAAATGTAATACAAAGTTGAAACATAATTATTTTTTTAAAATTACAATTAATACTTTTTTAAGGGAGAAAGTTGTCACTAGCTAACCTAATCTGTGGATGTATACATTTTATTTATATTACTATAATTGGTAATATTCACATGGCACTTGAATATGTGTTTATATGTAAATAGTTCATGAAAATATCAAATTAACTCGATATTAATTATTATGAACTGGATAGTTTCTTAGAAAAATGGATGCGTTCAGAAGTAAATTATAAAAATGCATGCGTTTAGAAGTAACTTACATACAAGCTCAGCCGCTATTGAACGCATGTAATACGACGCACAACATAATCTTTAATAAAGGTCTGTCTTAATTAAACAGAAATAAACAGTTTTTTTGATCACGTCTTTGTAAGTTGTTAGATAAATAAAGTGATTGATTCATTACGAAACAAAAATGTAATATTATTATTATTATTATTATTTGTATTCCTTTTATTATTATTATTGTTATTACTATTGTTTTCTATCACACTGTATTCAAAAGTACCTCTATTATGAATTTTGATTCTGTACACACTATTGCCATACAAGTTATTTTTTCCTTATTGGCTTTAGTACAACTTTTTTTTACAAAATAAAGTATAAAGTCGAATTTCTATTATTTTTATCATATGTTATTATTATTACTATTTCTATTGTAATTGTAATTGTTATTATCATTATTATTATTATCATTTTATTGCTCTTATAAGTATTATTACTATAACCATAATTTGTTTATAATTATTATTATCATTCTTATCCTACCTGTATCCTTGATTTGAGGACGTCGATGGGGTAGGTGGTGCACCAGGACGCGATTCCCGCCAATCCTCCGGCGATGAGGATGGCCAAAGGACTCACCTCCTCCTTCTTCTGCGACATCTTGCGGATGAGCCACTCGTAGGTGAGGAAGTAGGAGCCGAATCCGGGGATCTGAGAACGGTTTTGGAACTTTAGAAATGTTTCATGTTGATGATGATGATGATTGTTATTATTATTATTTTATTTAAACTGATGATGATGATGATGATCATGATGATGATGATGATGAT
>JARUHE010044218.1:0-16041 GCA_031471125.1 Archaeomysis grebnitzkii | reverse complement strand
TGTGTGTGTGTGTGTGTGTGTGTGTGTGTGTGTGTGTGTGTGTGTGTGTGTGTGTGTGTATGTGTATGTATGTGTGTATGTGTGTGTTTGTGTGTGTGTGTGTGTGTGTGTTCTGTGTGTGCGTGTGTGTGTGTGTGTTCTGCGTGTGCGTGTGTGCGTGTGTCTATATGTTTGTGTATCTATGTATAAACATTTCTAGTTCAATTACATATATAGTTTGTTGAATCTACGGAACAAAAAATTGCAATTAACTTTAAAAATAAAAATAATAATAAAATAATTAACGTAGTAAAAATAAAATGACCAGGACGAAAGCATGATGGGAATAAAAAGCGTAATAGAAACAAAAAGTATAATAACAATAAAGATAAAACAAATGAAACGCCAATAGCCTAGTAAACAAATTATAAAATTAAAAACTATTCATTTAGCATTTATGCCATAATTGTTGCCATATGAAGGTCATGGAGTTTACCAGTGTTTTAAATCATTACAATTAACTATTTGCTTACAAGCTGAGAGAAACACAATAATTCGTTTTCATAACTATTTATCAAAAACATATCTTAAAATAAATTTATTTAACAATGGTATTTATTGTAATTAGAATAATTTGTATTATTATTGCTAATTATCGTTATTGCTAACATGGTTTATAATTAGACAAAATCCGACGTTTTAGCCCGTAAATCCAATTAGATATCAGCTTGTTATAGCTTATTTGTTGACTAACATTTTTTGTTAATTTGGGTGATAGGTAATAATCATCATTACTTTTAATTAACTTGATTAACTGGAACAAAATAATGTTATCTTAGGCCTGGTATCTAATGGTAAAGAGTTGCTCCATTTTGGAAGTGCTTGAATAAATAATTGAACGATGTTTGTGTTTATATTTCAAATTAATGTAATTGTCATCATAAAACAGTTTTTCCTTCTACTTTGAAATTAATTTCGGTCGTAAAACTTTATTTCATCTTTTTAATTCGTTTAATTATGTGAGTCAAGTTAGGTATTGCTTTCAACTTGTGTTTGAATACATTTTAAAACACACTTTTCTTCACATGTTTGATGAATCGTGATCTTCTTCTTCTTAGGTTCTCACATCTTCTTCTTTTTGTGATTTCTACATGTTTGAATAAATCCCCATTTCCTCTTCTAGATTTTCACATTTTTAAACAAATCGCCATATTCTTTTCTTTGATTTTTACTACTCTTCTTCTTTGATTTTTACAACTCTTCTTCTTTGATTTTTACAACTCTTCTTCTTAGATTTGTACTTATTTAAACAAATCATAATTTTTTTTATTTTCCCATATTTAAATAATCTGCTAATCTGCCATATTCTTTATCTTTTATGTTCACATGATTAAATAAATAACTTTCTCCCTCCTACAGTTTCCAATTTTTAAGCAAATCGCCATCTTCTTTTTCTGTTATTCACCTTTTCTCTGAAATACTCTCCGCATTACAGCTACATATTTCCCTTGGTCTTCCTCTCTTCCTTCTCCCGCTTTTTTTTCTGTCCATATCTTTCGTGATCGTTTGATAGTCCGTTTGTCACACAAGAAGCCACCAACGCTTTTTCACTCATTCCATGTTGATCTTATTATTTGATTAAGTTTTGCATCCATCACTCACATGTGTTCCAAATACTATAGTTTCTCCCACCCGTCCATTATATAGAAAACATTAATAAAATCACTATATTATGTTCATGTTTCAAGTTTATACACTGGTTTGTGAGATGAAAACTCGTGACCCAATGGTTATCAATAAACATATATTATATATGTATATGTATATGCATATTTGTGTGTGTGTGTTTATGTGTTTATATGGGTATGTGTGTGTGTGTGTGTGTGTGTGTGTGTGTGTGTGTGTGTGTGTGTGTGTGTGTGTGTGTGTATATATATATATATATAAGTTGAAAAATATTATAATTTGTATAGTTGAACTGGCGTTAGGAAAAACAAAACATAAACTTACGAAGTTCGCAAGAAGAGCGTTTACTAACACACGTTCCACTTTTCAATCTCCATCCGTTAAGACAAGAAAAACAAGAATTATCATCGCATGCACTACATCCAGGTGGACACAACTGGCATTCGCTGGACTTTTTATCACCATAAAAACCTGAAAATATTTTCAATACAATGCTAAGTAAAATACAATTGGAGCAAGTGAGATTATTTTGTATAGCATTTCAAAACAAATATTTGAAAATATCTCAAACTATTCAAGAAGTTTATGTATACCAAATTTATTCTTACCAAGCGGACAAGTGAAAGTACATTTTCCTTCCGACAAAAACGCTGATTTGTCCACACAAGAAGCACATCCAAACACCCCTTCTTGAGAGCAAGTTTCACATGTGGGTGCACATTTATCACACCTACAAAATAAAAGTTGTGTTGTTAAAGTAAAAATTCAGGTAACTAAAATAATGTTTCAAGTTAAGCATATATACATTTTAAAAAAATGTGTTGTAGCCTAAAATAAATTAGACGTTAGGTAACATTAAATAAATTTTGTAAATCGGTGAGCATGGAAAAGCTTGAATATACTAATAGTTGTTTTTTTCATATAACTATTTAAAAAAAAACAATGAATACCTGTCACCATAATAGGACAAGTAGCAATTTTTCAATCAGAGCAATAATGAAGTCTGAGCATCAGAAATATTGAATGACTACTAGAAAAACAAAATTATTACCAAAACAAAAATATGAACAATACTTACGTGTTGTTTTCAGTTTCGAAATACTGAGATGGGCATGAAGGAACACAAGAGTTGTTCAATAACAATAGATTATGTTGGCATTTGCTGCACATGTGATATGATCCATCACATTCTGTGCAGTGACGTCCACAGCTGGTACACGATCCGTTAACTGTAATGAGTATTCAATTTAAATTAACGATGTCTCTCAACTGATTAAATTAAGCAACTATATAAAAACTACTTTGAAACATTTTAAAGAAATTCAAAGGTAATACAAGCGAATAAGTGTTCCTCACCTGCGTAGTATCCCACAGGGCAAGAAGTGCTGCAGAGCCCCAAGTGTGAGATGTAAAGGTTGGGCGACTGGCAAGCGAGACATTGGTTTTGTTGAGATCCGGTGCAAAGGGCACATGAAGAGTGGCAATTGAGGCAGCGGTTGTCCTCCGAAGCAAATGTGCCTTCCGGGCAGCTGCTCACACACTCTCTAAAATTGGGATTTCGTAGTATTGATAAAAATAAATGGTTAAACTGTTTATAACATTGTATATTTATTTATTGTATACTTATTTATTTCAAAGTTTAGCAATGAAAACATTCACTTTGTCTTTATCTTTGATGATAATCAAGGAGTGTAACTACAGTCACACCTTAAATTATAATTGTTACATTATTTTTACTGAGTAATGAAATTAAGAATCCCAATAAGAGTCACGAAAATTCAGATCCAATTCAGCTAACTCGATGTCTTGGTGTTGGCTTCACCACTCACCTCATCAGGCTGAAGTGGCGACAAGACACACACTGGTCGGGGCCTAGTCCCGTGCATCCTCCGAGACACTCGCTGTGACAGACATCTGAGTCAACGATCTCGTTGTCTCTGATTGGTGGAAATTTGTGCTCGGGGATTCTGGTGTTGGTTGAGGATTGGTCGAGTGACGTCACTACTTCCTTGGGGTTCGATCCGCTTGCGAAAAGATCTTCAATGCTACATGGAAATTTAGATTAGTATATCATCTAGAAATTTAAGAAATAATATTGCTACATTTGAATATATCAAAATAATTTCATTATAATTGTCAAACTATACAAATTGAACAGTCTGAAAGATTATATTTCATTTAAAGAAAATAAAATAATTTATGTACATAAAATAAAACATTAAAAAATGAATATATTTACGGATATCCATTCCACAATGATCTAATGCGAAAACATAAAAGTTAGAGACGACAATAGATTGGTTTTAATTTTTAATGAAAATATAAATATGTGGAACATAATGGTTATTTAAAGTTAACACATGAGCTTGAAAAAAGAAAAAACTCATAATAATCCAAGATGTTTAAATTGGCAAACAGTTTTTTAACAAGCAATGCTTATATATCGTTTATATTTTTCAATAGAAAAATTGTGTATATTGTATTTAATAAATAAAACACAAATTGAGTTTCATTGTACTTTGTTGTAGATTCTAATGTGTAAGAAATATGTCTTTTCTTAAAAATAAAAACAATCACAAATTAAACAGTCATTATGTTGTGTAAGGTAAAGTGAAAAAGAAAACAGAAAAATATATTTATTCTTTCTTTCGAAAATGTTCATGGTTTACTTTGAAATTCTTGGTGGTTGGATAGAGGAAAAAGACGCCCCAAAACTATGTAAGTGATCGGGTTCAGGGTCTTTTTTAGTTCCATGAAGTATCAACTGCCATTGAACTAAAACACCTGCAACAAATTTTCGTTAATATAAATTCCACGAAAGTTAGAACTTTCCTGAAACATTGTTACGAATAAAATAAATATGTATTTATGGTTTATTCAATTTCAAATGTTTAAACAACAAAAGTTTGAAGGACAAACAAATTAGAACGTGCCTGGGTGATGAGCCTGTCTGGAGCCAGCGTTGGTGACGATGAGTCTCCAGGTTCCAGCGGCCTTTTCGCCCCAAAAGTGAACGGTGAGGAAAGGCCAATCGTCGAACTTCTCCGATAGGTTGTCTCTCGGTCGCTCGAACAAAAGCGTCGATGAAGTTCCTGAGATTTAAAGGTTTAAGGTCATACAAATAGAAGTTGTGACTTGGCATAACAATAAATTGTGGCTTGGGACAAATATAAATCGTGGCTTGGGGCAAATATAAATTGTGGCTTGGGACAAATATAAGTTGTGGGTTGGGACAAATATAAAATGTGGCTTGGGATAAATATAAATTGTGGCTTGGGATAAACATACATTGTGGCTCGGGATAAACATAAATTGTGGCTTAGGATAAATATAAGGTGTGGATCGAGATAAATATAATTCGTAGATGAGACAAACAAAAGTTATAGGGGTTTGTGTTTAGTTTCCAAAGTGCTTAATAAGAAAGTAAATTTCGGACACAAAATACATTTTTATCAAAATAAAAACATTTAAAAAAAAATTTCTTTATGTATATACATTTAAAAAAAAATCATTAATATCGTTAATTAGATTTAATTATAACTAATAATTAAAATTGTAAAAGAATTAATTATTAAAGTTAAAAAAAGATTAATTATTAAAGTTAAAAAATATTACTTGAAGGCGAGACTATTAAAATTGTAAAAGATTAATTATTAAAGTTAAAAAAGATTACCCGAAGGCGAAACCAATTTGATGTTGATGCTTCCTCTCGGCAAGAACCGCAAAGTGACCCTCGCTTGCACGTGTTCCAGGTACCTCACTTCCCCACTTGTTCCGGCACAGCCGTCCGTCGTTATTTCGGCGTGAACTGACGACCCTCTTATGGCGGGAATTGTTCTGAGAAATTAATAAGTTCAGATATAAAGATTTAAAAAAAATAACTGTGAACAAATTAATATCGCATTATATTAAGTGTTTTTTGTGTTTCATTTTCACCATAATGTTGAACAGAAACCCATACTAACTTGTCTGCTCTGTCGACATGTGTCTGACAAACATGTTGTGGTGGTACATTTGTCCATTTTTCTGCTAAAGAAACCATTGCAGCAGCATCCATCAAACCATAACCGAATTTATGACTCACTGAAGAATATTAATTAAAACTTGAATGTACTTTTAAAATTTATTAGAAAAATTATGAATTAATTTCATATAAATAAATAACTTTAGGCTAAATTAAAAAAAAAATGTTTAATATACTGACAACAAAACATAAAACAAGAGGACAACACAAACCATTTCTTCCGACTGCGTTAGTGAACCATCCTTTTTCGTTTTGTAAGGGGTCTTTCCGAGAGGTTCGAACGACTAGATGTTGCATGTCCCTCCATGTTAAATCAGTGTTGGCTTCTAATGCTAAAGCACAAATTCCAGCTGCTAATGGCGCAGACGCACTAGTACCTTCAAATAAAAATGTTTTTGTAGTTGAACATTTCACAACTGTGAACTTATGGATATTTATGATTAATATTGTGATTTTGTTACTCTAAAGGTTAGTATAGAAAAATTAATGTAAAAATATAAATTCTACAGTACATCTATTGAGTCAACAAGAACTTACCTGTATGGTCAACTGTGCATATTTTATCACTACGAAGTTTGCCATCTTGATCTACTGTAGTAACTCCATTGTCTATTCCAGGAGTTCCAGAACTGTATGTTGAAGCCAATGTTGATGAACATTCTTCTAAATACCAAGGTTTTAAGCTGCAATACAATAAGCTATATTTAAAAAATCGATCTAGATGAATAAAACAAAACAAAACAATTTATATTCATGAACAAAATTGCCAAATTAAATAATTGAGACAATACTATAGAATTACCCTCGTTGAGATGCAGATGATATTGAGAGAGTGAAGATGGAATTCGTGTATCCATCGCAATTGCAATTGTCTGTATGTCTTCCACCATTACCGGAAGCCCACACGAATATTGATCCCTTACCAAACCTACCCTAAAAAACAAAACACAAAAACTAAGCAAATGTCCAAAAAAAACTAAACATTAACAATGAAAACATTTTACAAGGAAACCCACCTTTTTAAGATGATAACACCTTCTCTCGTTAAAACTACATGAGTCAAGTTTTATAAAATTGTTTTTTTTCCATAAATTGGCTTTAAGAATTTACAATATGTGATTGTAGCATGAAAAACATTTCAGAGAGGAAATACTCACAAAAAGTACAAACGAAAAACAGTCAAACAGAATAAGAAAGAGGAAATAAATAAAAAGTGAAAAATAATGAAATTAAAAAAAGAAATAAATAAAGAAAGAATAATCAGAAGAAAGTAGAAAAGAAGGCAAGATCATGGGTAAATAAATCAGAGAAAAAACAAAGAAGAAAGAAATAAAACATTAAAAAGAAAGAAATGAAGCATCAAGAAGAAAGAAATAAAGCATCAAGAACATAGAAATAAAACATCAAGATGAAATAAAGAAAATAAATATGAAGAAGAAAAGAATAAAACATCAATAAGAAACATAGAAGGGAAGCTGCAAACAATGAAATAAGAATTAGTAATAAATAAATCATCAAAGAGCAAAATAACAAAAAAGAAAACATCAAGCAGAAAGCAAAAAAGAAAACATCAAGCATAAAGCAAAAGAACATTAACTAAAAACAAAGTAAGCTAACAGAAAGAAGCAAGAGAGAAAAAGAAATAAACCACCAAGAAAGAAAGAACGAAAAAAACATAACAGAAGAAATACCAAGAAAAAGAAACTTAGCATCAATAGAAAAAAAATATAACATAAAGAAAAAAGAACGGAACAAAAAGAAAGAAGTAGGACAGAAGAAGAAGTAAAGCATCGATATTAAAAAGAAAAACACACACAAAGAAGTAAAAAAACATCACAAAGAAGGAAAGAAACATTTAAAAGATAGCAAACATATAAAAGAAAAGAAGCAAAATGATAGACAGAAGACAGAGCAAGCAATAAATCACCGAGGAGAACGATGAAAACGAGAAGAATAAAAGAATCATTATGAATAAAAAAGGTATCGAGAAGAAAGAAAAACAATTGAAGAATCAGGAAGAAGAAATAAAGCATCAGTAAGGAATAAAGTAACATGAAGAAGAAATAAACCATAATGAAGGAAAAAAGTAATATGAAGCCTTAAGAAGAACGAAAGGAACCATTAAAATAAAAAATAACCATCAAGAAAAATTAACTACTAATAAGAAAGAAAGATTCAGAAGAAGAAAAGTACAAAACACATATTCAGAAATAAGAAATAAAGAACAAAAGAAGAATCATCCAAAAAATGAAAACATCTGGAAGAAAGAAAAAAACACAAAAAGAAGGAAAATATGAATAAGAATGGTAGTGTCATGAAGAAAAAAAAAGAAACATGAAAATTAAAGAAACATCATTAATAAAGGAAGAAGAATCAATAAAAAAGAAGTATCGAAAAGAAAGAAAGAAACATCAAGAAAAAAAAGAAAACCATTATCAAGAAGAAATAAATAAGCATAAATAAGAACGAAAGGATACAAACAGACAGAAACATGAGCAAGAAAGAAAACAAATAAAAAGACAAGGAGCATAAAAAAAACATAAAAGCGGAAGACAAGAACACCAACAAAAATAAATCCTCAAATATAAAAACACAAGCATCAACAAGAAAGAAGGCATCAACAATAAATAGAGAAACATCAACAAAAAAAACAACAATAAGAATGCGAGAAAAAAAGAGAGCATCAACAAGAGCAGAGGAAAGAAGCAAGAAAGAAAGCTATAACTTACCCTGATCACTCCATTAATAAAAGCTCTCTTTGCGAGGGGTCCTGGACCATCCACTGTCTTGCCGTCGTCTTCAGGACCCCAACTGGCGGAGTAGATGTCCACGTGGTTCGGGTTGAGCGAGATGGCGCGCGCTTCCACGGCGTCGTTCACAGTTCCGTCCAGCATGCGAACGCCTGAAATATTTGACACTGTCAACAGTGTTTACATAAAGAGGAATTACCCTACAAAGACAAGGGAGTTCCGCCCACTTCAGCTAATATAACTCTAGCTCTGGCTAAGAGAGCCCTCATTAGTAGTAATAGAAAAAGTCACGTGCAAAAATGCATTCGAAACAACTGTGAAACCAAGCTCAAAAATTGATAGGACTAAAATGACTTTAGAATGCAAGCTTGTTTTTAATTAATAATTATAATATTGTGATTTGAATTAAGTGATGGCTTTAAAACAAAAAACAAGATAGTTAATAGTATAGAAGTAGAAAACTTGAAAATTCAGTTCGAAAAAAAGAAATGAATATTGTGAACGTCAAGAAAAAAAGAGTAATATTCGACAGGAAAAAGTAAAAGTCAAGAAGTAGCCTAATGACAAACTAAAATATGGAGAGGAAGCAAAAAAATTGTTTGTCAAGGAGAACCAAAAAAAACCTTGTTGGTGAAAAAAGAATAAACACAACTTGTTAGTCAAAAAGAAAACAAAAAAATCTTATTGGCCAAAAAAAAAGATGGTCAATTAAAAAAAAAACTTGCTAATCAAGAAAAAAATTAGTGAAGAATAAACAAAAAAATCATCAGGAAGAAAGAAACATTGGTGATTAAGAAGAATCAAAAGATTTAATTGGAGCGGAAAAGTCACCTCCGATCTTGGCGTTGTAAGCCACGCCCACTCCACAGTAGTCGTTGAAAGCGACGGCCGCGGCCTCTCCGGCGCACCGCGTCCCGTGCTTGTTGTCGCCGTTGTCTCTCGGCATCGGGTCGCTGTCGTTCTCGTTGATGTCCGTTGACGCCTCGGGGTCCTGGAATTAAGAAGTTGGTTAATTTCTGTTTATTTGTTTATGTTTCTTGTTTATTTGTTTACTTTCTTGTTTATTTATTTACTTTCTAGTTTATTTGTTTTTTGGTTCTTTCTTGTTTCTTTGTTTACTTTTTTGTTAATTTGTTTTTTGGTTTCTTTCTTGTTTATTTGTTTACTTTTTTGTTTGTTTGTTTACTTTCTTGTTTGTTTGTCTACTTTTTTGTTTGTTTGTTTACTTTCTTGTTTATTTGTTTACTTTTTTGTTTGTTTGTTTACTTTCTTGTTTATTTGTTTACTTTTTTGTTTATTTGTTTTTTGGTTTCTTTCTTGTTTATTTCTTTACTTTTTTGTTTCTTTGTTTACTTTCTTGTTTATTTGTTTACTTTCTTGTTTATTTGTTTTTTGGTTTCTTTCTTGTTTATTTTTTTATGTTTCTTGTTTTTTTTTATGTATTTGTTTACTTTCTAGTTTATTTGTTTACTTTTTTGTTTATTTCTTTTTTGGTTTCTTTCTTGTTTATTTTTATGTTTCTTGTTTATTTGTTTACTTTTTTGTTTATTTGTTTACTTTCTTGTTCATTTGTTTATTTTCTTGTTTATTTGTTTTTTGTTTCTCTCATGTCTATTTTTTAAGTTTCTTGTTTATTTGTTTACTTTCTTGTTTATTTCTTTTTTTGGTTTCTTTCTTGTTTATTTGTTTATTTGCTTACTTTCTTGTTCATTTATTTATTTTCTTGTTAATTTGTTTTTTCATGTTTATTTTTTAAGTTTCTTGTTTATTTGTTTACTTCCTTGTTTATTTGTTTACTTTTTGTTTATTAGTTTTTTGGTTTCTTTCTTATTTATTTGTTTGTTTACTTTCTTGTTTATTTGTTTACTTTTTTGTTTATTTGTTTCTTTCTTGTTTCTTTTTTGTTTATTTTTTTAAGTTTCTTGTTTGTTTGTTTACTTTCTAGTTTATTTGTTTATTTTCTTGTTTATTTGTTTTTTTGGTTTCTTTCTTATTTATTTGTTTATGTTTCTTGTTTATTTTTTTTGTTTATTTCTTTACTTTCTGGTTCATTTTTTTGGTTTTTTTTGTTTCTTTCATGTTTATTTTTTTAACTTTCTTGTTTTCTGGTTTCTTTCTTTCTTTTGTTTCATGCTTATTTGTTTTCATTCTCTTTTGTATTTTTTTGTGTTTCTTACTTCTTTTTTATTTTGTTTTTTGATTACTTTCTTATTTATTTTGTTTGTTTACTTACAGGTAATTTATTTGTTTACGTAGTTGTTTTTTTTGCTGACTTGTTCTTTTGTTTATTTGGTTTTATTTACGTATACTTTTGTTGGCCGCGTGGGTGATGAAACAAGTTTTTCATGCCTCAACAAAAGGAGCTTTTACCAATTTAAGATGAAGCCAAAAAGTGATATCATTTACAGTACAAAGACTTAACATTGAGATTAATAATTTAATTAAAAAAATATATTCGGACCAGCCGAATAACTCACATAGTTCCTGGCGATGTCAGGGTGGTTGTGCTGAATGCCGTCGTCCAGGATGGACATGACCACGCCTCTTCCAGTGTAGCCTTTCTCCCAGGCCGGAGCAACGTTCATGTCATGACCTCCAACCGCCCCCTTCTTCAGGTACCACTGCTGCGCGTAAAACGGATCGGGAAAACTGAAAGAAGAAGAACTTATTAGCTTATATATATAATTATATATAAATGTGTCTGTGTTTGTGTTTGTATGTTTTAGTGTATGTGTGTACGTTTGTGTATGTGCGTTTGGTGCATGTGTGGATGTGTGTGTGTGTGTGTGTGTGTGTTTGTTTGTTTGCTTGTATGTGTGTGTTTGTTTGCTTGTATGTATGTGTGTGTGTGTTTGTTTGTTTGCTTGTATGTGTGTGTTTGTTTGCTTGTATGTGTGTGTGTGTGTTTGTTTGCTTGTATGCGTGTGTGAGTGTGTGTGTATATTATTGCATGTGAATGTATGTGTGTATGCGTGTGTGGGTATGTGTGTGTGTATGTATGTGTATGTTGGGTGTATGATTTTTTGTGTGAGTGCCTGTGTGTGTGTGTGCGTGTGCGTGTGCGTGTGTTTTTTGTTTGTGCGTGTGAGTGTGTGATAAAACAGATCGTATTCCGATACTTAGCAAATAATAATTGTCATTATTATTACAAATAATCTACATGTGACAATAATGAAGATTAATTATGCTGCCATAAATAATAAACAATGTATGATGGACATCAAAATAAATCTAGATTAATTCTGAAATTTTTATGTGATGTGGAATGAAACTCATTACTCATGCACAGTCACTGATTAACATATAAATGTATTTTTCATTAATTTCTAACTGTCTAAAAATACATAAACTACATTTTGTTTATTATATTGTTTATTATACATTAATAATTACATTAAATATTAACATATTTTATATATATTTATTTATATGATCAAAAACATAGTTATAAAATATGTATACTCATAGTTATTATCAGATTAGAGTTATACAAAAATAAAATAAACTTGTTAGTTAATATAACAATTAGGTTTATGCAATTTATTTGAGTGAAACAACTGAATTAAAATAAGTTTTGTACCGCTCAAAAAAGTAAATGAAACGAGATTTTCAACCTCCGTGGAGTAAAATAGAAAACATTTTGTATTTTAAAAACAGTATTTAAAAAATTTCCATACTTCATATTTTTTGAAAACTTCAAAGTTTTAGAGGAAACATTTTACTTTATGTTATATTAAAGTTAAGAAATATGTAAATTAAACTTCTTTTTACATTTACTTTTTAACTTGAACATTTTATACATGGAGGACTTTTTTTATATTTTGTTATAACTTGGAAGCTGTCTATAAAGTTATTATTACCTCTTACCTATTTTGTTTTAACTTTACATGTAAGTATCTTACTATTGTATACTATCTTGGAATTACAAAAAGTGTATACTGAATACATCACTACCTTATATTTTATTGTATTTTGTAAGTTTTATATATAAACACCTCACTACTTTATATTTTGCTGTATCTTGAAACATATAAAAGAAATATCACTTCACTTTATATTGTTGTCCTTAAAAATGATACACAATAAGATTTAATTTTAACTTAAAACATTATATCTAACCATTTTCTCATATTAAAGACAATAATAACAATTAGAATCTTTTATATGGTGATCTTTTGATTCTCGAAGCGTACTCTCCACCACTTCTCAATGTACCTTGTTAATTACTACCCATACCATACTGCGTCCCCCAATGCATGCAGTCAATAAATGTAGATCTGTTGAGGCTTGGATACGTTTAGCATGAACACGATAGTAGTACATCGTCAACCTAGACTACCACACTTGGAGAATGCTCAATTAGATCGAGCGAACAATTATTTTGTAATAAATTATTATAATAAAAGAATAAACGATCGAAATCATCAATTCAAGGGACAGAATTGGAGCACCTCCTCGTTGGTTATGGTCAGAACTTGAATGGGTGACCGTAAGCACCATCACATATGCCCATGTTGTTGCCCGTTTATGGTGAGTGTGCATTTCATCCTTGTTAGCTACACTGAAAACCCTTGACCAACCATTATGTCTAAGATAGTCAAAATTTATATAATAAAATTGACTAACTTTTGTTAACAATGCACCATTTTTTTGACTCAATCAATTGTTTTGTGATTAAACCAAATTCGTATCACATTGGTACAATGTGATACAAAATTGAATGCATCACAAACATTTGAATGAATCAACAAAAAGTGTGCACTGCTAGCAAAGGTTAGTCAATTTGATTATGTCAACTTTGACTATATTGGACATACAAGTTAGTCAATATGATTATCTTGGACATAAAAGTTAGTCAAATATTTTCAGTGTAAATGAAAAAAGTCTCACCTGACTGAGGAGAAGACTTGGTGCGGGAGAGCACCCGGCGTGGACAGCGAGAAGCGACTAAGCCGGTCGATGAAGGAGCGTTGCCGAGTCTCTCCGAAAGGAAAATTGGGGAAAGGACTTGACCAGAAGGGCAGTCGGTCGTCCGTGAGTCGCTGGCCATCGCGCTTCGTTCGCTTCAGCTCCGTCTGCTGCGCCACCCACGAGATCTGGTGAAGTTGAAATGTTTAATTAATTATAAAACAAAAACAAAATCAATTAAAATGTAAAAACTAATATTGAATTAATTGTGAAAACAAAAAAACAAAAATAAATAAAAATAAAAAAATAAAATAACTAATTAATGGTAAAACAAAAAAAACAAATTTAAATACACAAATAAAATAAAATTGTTAGAAATAATAATAAAATAAACTATTAAAAACAACAGATAAACTTGAAATAATTAAAAACAATATAGAGAATAAAGGAATTCAATGTAGGAAACAAAACACTAAAAATCCAAAACCGAACCCAGTTGGCAATTATCGTCGTATCAACTGTAAAACGAGATACTTTAGAGTCGAGACATAGTCGAGTTAAGCATTTTGAACACCTTGTGAGTACCATTTAAGTACCTTTTAAGATATAAATTTCGAGATCAAAAACTACTCTAAGAATCTTCATTTTTAAGCTGGAGAACAAAAACAGCACTAATACAACACTAAACAGCTAATAATGATCAAAACAGGTGGAAAACTCGGCGATAATTTCCGACTTGGAAGAAGAACATTTTTCTGGAACATCAGATATTGTTGACATTCTAGATTTTTTAAAACTAAAATATGAACAACTAATTAGAAAATTACTTTTATTTAACACTGCTCTGTACTCAAATTTAACTAAACTATTGAAAAACTAGATTAACAAGAATTTAGTTTAACATCATATCATTAGCAAGATGATGCAAAAGTCGACCAAAACTCGATATTCTTCTAAATTTGGTTTCTTCACTACAACACAGCATTAGATTAAGATATTTTTTTTTGTTTTTTCAACTGATTTAGTAAAATGATGCACCGTTGAATCAGAAATGAACATCTGTCGATCAGGCCAAGTTTCTGTTCTAAGTCTTTTATAAAAATCAGACCGGACTAAATAGACTACATGCTTGTGGCAATTTCGGTTGTTTTTTATAAATATCTTTTTCTCCCAAAAAAATATTCAGTCACTCGTCAAACGGTATTGTAACGCACGATAATTTCATATATGTACAGTATGTCCAATTATTCATATAAGCCAACACAATTGTAAAAACAGTATGTGGCGATCTATCAATACGTTAATCAATATAAATTTTGGATTAAGCACATCATAAATGTTGTAGATAAAAAAAACATTAGAAGATCCTATGATGTTAACCATCGCACTATATGAAACAAATTTCATAACTGTGATGGTCTTGCAAATATAATGATACAAATTGCAACCTTAACAAATATTTTAATGGGAAAAAACAATCAAATATATTATTTAAACGAATTAACAAAAACAAAATTATTGGAAAAAAAATACGATAGCATTTTAAGTTGTATTTGTTTCATTATAAATTATTGACACTAAATTTTTATAATAAATGTTCCATTTGAATTACTTGTTTCATTATAAACTATTGATTCTAGATTTGAATAATATTTGTTCAACCTCAATTATTTTTCCAAACTCTTCGGTATAACTGTTTGAAAACAGTGCTCTATATTCAACCATATAATACCTCTGAAACTACCAAATTTAGTTTTTTGACCTAACAAAAATTGAAAATTCTATTTAATTATGAAATAAAAACAATAAATTAATCTTTATTTTATGTTTACACACGATTTTTATACAAAAATTTATTTTGTTCAGAAATAAACTTTATTTAAATTGCAAACCTCAATAGCATAAACATAAGTAAAAGGAACGTTTAAATATATAGTAAAGACCTATAATTACAATAGTTGTCTTAACAGCAATAACTTAAGGTAATAAAACTACAAATTAAAAATAAATGAATACAAAACAATACTTGGTGGGATAAAAACTTCAAAACACAAAATCAAAAAAGCAAAGAAGAAAATGACAAATGAGCTGCACAGCTGGAATATTAAAATCAGGAGGAATAACATTTCCGACTTTATTTGTATTTTATATTTTGCCCTAAATTAAAATCTTTATAATAATCAACTTTTAATTTATTTTGTAATTTTTTTTCAACTTATTTGAACGTAAGCAACTGAAAAAAGATGAAATAAAAAACATACTTGTAACTTTAAGAATGGGTATATTCGAAGTAAATCTAGTATTGAACTTGCTTTTAAGTTTCATTTATCGTTTTTATTTGTTTTTCCCCATTTCCTTACTGTATTTGACATTGTTATTGCGATTCAGTTATATATGATATATACAAATGATTGTTTATTTTAATTATATTCACTATGTGTTATGCTTAACATTTCCGTCACAGAATTTCATTCAATAATTTAATTTATTTTCAAGACCTTGATGAATAAAAAAGTTAATGGTCTATTAAGTTTATTTATATATATCTATATATAACTAACTAAACGTATACCTAAATTAAAAGAGATAAGCGATGCAGCTGGAAGCTATATATCTTAATATAAAAATGTACCAATAAAAGAATTAGTAAAAGAATATCTTGAAATGGTACCAAAAATAATTGAAATAATACCA
>JARUHE010044107.1:0-16044 GCA_031471125.1 Archaeomysis grebnitzkii | reverse complement strand
AAGTACTAACCAGACCCAACGTTGCTTAACTTCGCTGATCATACGGGAAGCGGTGTTTCAACGCGGCCAAGGCCGTCACCACAACTGTAGTATCAATTTTCAGCAAGGCATCAATCTCAGGAGTTGGGGAAGAGCATAAACTTTCCTTAGCCTCCCCAGATAAAGAACAAACAAACCTTTCTTTATCCCTCCAGATATGAGCCCTGTTGTGTCCAATTAGTTCTCTATGCAGTGTTTTATCGACCTCGGCATCACAGTACAACTTTCTTCGATGGTGAATCAAATTTCCTCCCCAAGGTATAGCACCCAGTTTGCAAGAATGCAACAAGCAGCATGCAGGGTTTCCCTTTTGAAAGGGTTCCCTCAGTTGTCACTTCTCCTAGCTGATTTCAGTTCTGAAGAAATCTCCAATATTTAAACCTGATCATATTTCATAGGATCATTTCTATAGAATATCTGCCAAGATCTCCGACTGGGTCTCGGAACAAATACAACTAAGATGACTAGCTTCAGTTCTTTTGCCTAAGCAATAAAAAGCCCAAGTTTATTCTCAGATTTTCTCGACTGGGTTACCAGACAAGGAGAGACTTTAAACATTGAAAATTAAATTTATTTTACTTCCTTACACTGGGATAAAAAAAACATTCAATGATAACTTCTACTCCTTGAATGTCTAACACTCAACTTGTATATGGTAACAATTCTGCTAGAAGTGAAACAAGGTAAATAAATAAGGTATAATAAACAATACATTTAATTAGTTAAAATACAATTTGTGTTAAATTTTTCTTAAGTAACATGTATATCAAATGGACGGAAGAAAGCACCATGTAATAGTACTCTTAAAATAGATAAATTATCTTTCTTGTTTAACATAGTTATTAAAGAGAAACATTCAACATTTAATTCTCATCATTATAATTGAAATACCAGTCATAAGACAATATCATATTCATGGTTAAAAAGTAAAAAAAAATTTGAATTGTATTAGCAACTAGTTACATAAATAAATGTGCTTTTATTCACAAAATATTAAACTTTCAACTTTCAACAATGAAAAGGAAGAGACTTTGCGAATTTATTGTTAAAACTGATTTTTTTTACAATCAATTTTCCATTAGTTATTTCGTACAACATTAACAGGTTTAACCTTTTTAATTTATTTTCCTCATCACATATTTATTGGGTAAAAGAGTTTTCATAAATATTGTTGAGATTTATTTGTGACAACTCATGTTGTGTAGTTTTGACAAATTTTACAAAATATTAGCTACACAAAAGCTTTCAAAATGAAGACCTTTATGTTCACTTAATGATATTACAAGGCACAATAACACTGAGTAAAGATGAGAATTAATTAAGTCCTATGATGAGAATTATATATAACCAATTGAAACAGCGTTGTTTTATTAAAAACATCCGAATGACCTAACTTGAGCTATCAATATAATAACAATATATACAAAGATTAACAGATTGAGTACAGTCATTACTTAAAAATGCCAATAGAATGTGGTTGTAAAATTTTATTAATTAAAGCTTATTATACTAACTTAATCATACAAATTAAACATTTAACCTTAATTTATATTTCAAACTTTGTCAGAATTTGTATTATTTGTTGAGAAACATCGAGAAAATTTGAAGTTTCTTGTCGGTAATAAATTTTAAGACACTAAACATCAAATTTATTGTTTTAACTAGTAACCTTTTTAGTAGTTCAATAACATTATTAAATTAAATATTTATTTCAAGCTACTTTGCTTGAATAGGTGTTTGCATAGGCTAGCTTTATATTTATTGTTCATCATATTCTTACATTCCTGTAACCTCTATTACAGTTAAGTAAATCGGAGTGAAATTAATTTTTTTTAAATGTGTCAAATGAAAAAACCTTAGATGAAATGGTTAAGTAATTTGATCACTGGTACTTTAGTAGATTTCTTACTGGATCATACATACATTGGGTCTGTTGAACTGTCTTCAAACTGAATTCCATCTTGATCGTATTGAGGAAAAACTTCCAAGAAATGTTTAATAAATTATTCTCTTAGAAATACAAACAAATTTTTCTAACAGTATTGAATGATTATTCTTGTTTTTTTTTCTGAATCATTATGAAATGAAAGTTAGTCTATATATTTATTTTTCTAAAACTTCACTGGATTGTATTTCCCTGACATAATACAATCCTGATCTGCAATATGGAATGTGTGGCCAACTCCTCCAAACTCAAGTATTTAAAATCTTACACTATAAAATGGAATTATTTCATAACATTTCTTTAAATCTAAATTTAAAACTATGAAATGCAAGTGTTAAAATTAAAAAGTTTTATCTTAACTAGTTATTCTAGATTTTGTTGAAGCATTTGAAATTAAAGTTATGGAATTATATGTGAATTTTGTATAACCTAAGAACTATCAATGTTACTTGATATTCATATAAATGTATAATATTGGAATATTTAAGTTTATAAGACAAAAAAAAATTATTGCAAAATAATTTAAAAACAACATCTTTTCTAGAAAATATTTAAAAACAGCTGATTTTATGCAAAGCAAGCAAATAAACTAATATTTCTGAGCAAAGAAAATCTAACTTCAATAATTTATGAATTGTTGATAAGTAAATGATCATTATTTTAAATGTAAAATTGATGAAGATACATTTTGATTAAGTCGTTAACTGTTTTTATAAATTTTATTTTGGTTAAAGCTTTAAAATGTTGGTCTGTACTAACAGTTGAGTGAAATGAGGATTGTTTTCAGAGTATATAAACATTAAGTGAGATTAATGAAAAAGATTGCTGTGAGGAACCCAGAATTCTACTTTTATTAATAAACTAGAATTTAGAAACAAACTTAAAAATTACCAAAACTTTTATAAATAATTAACATAGTGAAAGATGTTCATCAAAAATGGTAAAGGTTTTAAATGAAATTTATAGAAATTTGAACTGTACACAAAAATAAGTGATTTATAGAATAGAATTTTGTACATTTATAACATATTTATTTACTATAAACTTTGTAAGCATTTGATGAAATGTTAAAGGATTATTTATTTTATAGAACTTGTCCATTTGCAACACTTCAACTTACACATTAACAAGCAAACAATAATGGAAACAAATTACATAATGATGCAGCACGATTGTCCCTCGACATTGCCAATGATGTCGGTAGGCTCTCCGCAAAATCTCCGCGGTGAGAGAGTTGGCGAGGGTGGAGGGCGGAAGGCAATTGTGTCTACCCGAAAGGAAGAGGCGGAGAAATCCCCGCCCACATTATTGTTCATTGGTGCCCTCCCGTCGAAGTCTTGGGAGGTGGGGATGGAATAGGTGCTGGCCGCCCCCGACAGGGTTGCCCTGGACATGGCACGCTGCTTCTTTAGGTCGGCCAGGGTGCCAGCTGCAAAGGGATTCACAGTGACAGTGACGTGGATGTCAATTTTGCTGCCACCCTCGCCGGAGTGAGAAATCATCCCACTGCCGGCGACGGGTGGTGGTGACGCTGGCTCAGTCTTCACGGTAGAGGAGCTCCTTGGGGGTGGCACAGGTGGGGCGTCATGGTCATCTTTGGTCCACTTCTTGTGGTCAACTGATACGGCATTTGTGCCACTACTCACCAGTGACTCTTGCTCAAAAGGTTTTGGCTTTTCTACAACTGAAAACAATATTTATGTGTAACTATTTGCTGCATGATAATAATGGTGAGAAGCAGTGCAGTATACCCACCTGAACTCCAGTGCAACCGTCTGCTAATGGTTTAGTAGAGTGCAGTGCAACAGTCTGCTAATGTTCTACCAGAGGGCAGTAGTACATATGAAAGCCAGGAATAGTGTGCAATTAATATATTGTTCTCTAAAGTAGGAAGAACATGAACCAGTTTAGTGAAGAGGGGAAGCACATCTAGATAAGTTGCCATTTCAGCCAAAAAATAAGTTTATTGCAGCAAACTTCACAGCCCCACAATACATTAAGGTTTGGTGCAATAAAATATGAATGATTTTACAATTGATTGAAACTATTTCATTGATACCAACAAAAACATGTGAAAATATATATAAAATATGTACGAGGATGTTAACTTCATTTTAAAACTATTTGAACAATAATAATAATTATTTAATTTTTAATAATAATTAGTTATCAATATCAATAACATTTATTTATTGATAATAAAAATATTCATTTATTAACAAGATCAAAACTAACCTGGAGGGGCAACTTCAAGAATAATTTTTGCATCATCATTTGAGGTTTGCACGACATTTGATTCTTTTGTTACATCTTTTTTCTCGTCTTTATTTATTTCTTCATTCTCTTCTTCCTCTTCCTCTTCTAACAAATGATTTTCTCTGAAATTTTCAATTAAAATTAATTTCTGTAATTTTTAATATTGTTGGATTAAGACTGGTAAAAATCAATTCTGAAATATCGGTTACGTTTGATCATGCCAATAATAGTCATCCATGGTTATTGGTAGCAACTGTTAGCACAAAAAATTTGACAATGCTACTAAGTTTATTTAATTCAACAAAATATAGCATTAGTTCATTTTATGGGGAGTCAAATTTGTGTTTAAACAATAATAATAAGCTTTATTTTGGAAATTAATAAGTTATAAAGATAATTGTCTTGTTTTCACATCTTATTTGGAACAATGAAGCATATTATAAATGTTTTAAAACAAACTTGTCTTCACCCATAAAGTGAACCAATACAACATTTTGTTGAATGGAACAGGCTTGGCAGCACGGCCGATATTTTTAGTGTTAGCAATAGTCATCAATGACTATTTCTTAGCACAATCAACCTCTTTAATATCTTCCCCAGTAGTGCATAAACTATATAACAGGAACTAGAAAGGTCACACACCAAAACTAGTTGCATATTGGTTAGAATGCCATACAAATAAATGTTACTGAGGAAAATTTGTTGTAGAGCTTCAGATAAACTCACAATGAGCTTAGTAAAGAAGTTGAAGGAAAAAAAATCTGATTTTATTAGAAATGAAAAATTCAATTTATTTGAAAAACAACGGATGCATATTGGTTAAAATGCCCATAAAAAGGAATGTTGTTAAGCAAACGTTATTGGGTAACTTCATATAAACTCACAATGAACTTGGTGAAAAAGTTTAAAGAAAAAGAAAATTGTTTTTTCATTAAAATAAAAAAACTGCATTTAAATTGAAAAATAATTAGTGCATATTGATTAGAACGCCCATACAAACAAATTTTGTTAAGCAAACTTTGTTGTAGAACTTCAAATAAACTCACAATGAGCTTAGTAAAGAAGTTGAAGGAAAAAAATTTGAAAAAAGTATGTTTTTTCACTAAAATAAAAATTTTTCAATTTAACTGAAAAATAAATAGTACATATTGGTCAGAATCCGTATACAAACAAATTTTGTTGTTAAGCTTCAAATAAACTCACAATGAGGTTGGTAAAAAAGAGTAATCAAGAAAATTAAAATAAAAACCTAATTAATTGAAAAATAGATAATGCAGATTGGTAGAAATTCCCATAGACACAAATGAATTTAAGTAAACTTTGTTGTAGAGCTTCAAAAATTCACAATGAGCTTGGTAAAAAACTTTATCCAAGAAAATTTCAAAGTTAAAAAAAATCGTTTTTCATTAAAATCAAAAATTTTTAATTAATTTGAAAAATAATTAGTGCATATTTGCCAGAATACCCATGCCAGCAATTGTTATTAAACAAACTTTGTTGGAGAGCTTCAAATAAAAGTATAAATCAATATTGAAAGGTGTACATGCCATATGCAGGGCGATTACAATAGTTCATTTCTTTTATTTCACAACAGACTCCACTAATAATAATTGATTCAATGTGTTATGCATTTCCAATGGTAGCAAAGTTAACTTCACTTTACTGTCATCAATGTTTGCTAGTATGTGCAACATATATACATTGAGAAATTAATGCGGATGCATTTTTTCATTTAAAAAAACCCCAGACACAAAGAACAATATCTGAAAATAAATCCTTCAATATTGTTAACATTCACATTTCAAAGTACCTTTATTTATAAATTTATGTTTATAAGAATTACTTACTTTCCGAGAGATGCAGTTGGAGGTAAGATATTGGGGAACTCTGTGATTGGAGAAGGTTCTTCAATATTTAAGGTCTTCTCTCTTAAAATACTGAGTGCTGCAGATTCTTCTTTCTAAAATGCAAGAAAACATTTTTTTTAAATCAAAATTTGTGACAAATATAAATTATAAAAACAGATTTTAATGTTTACAGGCGAATAATTATTGCAAAGGTCATTTGTAATTATTTCAATTTTAGATGATTTTTGTTGATTTATTTGTGTCTTTTCTATGATCCACATTTTAAACTCAAAATGTTCTCACTAATGAAAGGAAATTTTTTCTTAGCACAATCAAACAAACATTGCCAATTCGATCTCCACCTGGGCATTTTTGTACGCTATATGAGAGAATGGTTTCCTTTTTCAGCAGTGAAATTAATCACCATTTTAGCTGATAAAACTGTTAAAAGCATAGACAGGAGATTTCACATTTCCAATTCTTTATTTCACAGCATTAATCACAGAACTCGCATAATTCAACTCATTATTCTATTATTTCTCAACAAACTCTTAACTTCTTCCTATTTCAAAATGTTGCATCACAATAAAATTAAACGTTTTTCAAAAAAAATTAAAAAGCCTCAAAACTTACCAGAGACAGGGCCACTTTTTTACTCTCGTGCTGCACCCGCATTCTTGCCTCATCCTGCGCTTCCTTCTTCGGGATCAGAATTTTCTCCCGTATTGACGTGCGCCTAACAGATTGCGTCCTCGTGTTTGAGTGAACTCGCCTTATCTGAAAAGCCAACCAAATTTTGGTCATAGTTGTATAAAGAGGTTTTAATTTAATTTGTGTTTTACATTTAAAGAATTAAAAAATCTCGGTTTATCAGTTGTTTTTTTTTGTAAAAAAAATTGTTTATATAAATGTAAATATATTATTTTTCAAAACTATTTGGTAAAATAAATGTGGAAATATAGTTCTATTTAGAACTGTTTCTATTACAGTTGCATGTAAACATTGGTTTCTGATTATATATAGTTTGCCTTAAAGGCTCTAGTGCATTAAAAAATGGGATAATTTTTTGTTAAACCCAATAACTTACAGAAATTATTTTCAAATTTAAAATACAAATACTAACTCTTTTGTGGTGGTCATTCAAACGTTTTGTTTCTTGTTCATTTATCAACTGCATAATTCTTTCCCTTAGCTCAGCATCCTCACAAATGTCTTTAAAAAAACAAAAATAAAATTAATTCACACTTGTTTCAATAATAAAAAATGTCCTTTGCAATGAACAAACCTTAAACTAAAACTGAATTGATTGTAAAAGTAAAAACAAAATCAATGAGAAACTAACCATATGGAGTTTCTTGGTTTTTTGTTCTGGCATGGAGATTAGCACCATTTTGGACTAAGAGTTCAAGAACATCAGGCTTAATGAAAAAAAAATATTAATCAGCATGTGTAAAAATCAAATCAAATACCAACTTTTAATATACAAAAAAAATCATAAAACACATTAATAATAAAAAATTAATCTCTAAATTTAACATAACCATAACTTCTTTTTAATCAAATTTTAATTATTTTGAATATAAACATATAAAAAATTCAATCAAATTAAATCAAACCATTTATAATAACTATAGCCATCATTGAACAGATTGTACAGCACTGGCAAATCAATCTTCACTCAGAAAAATATAAAAAGTTTAACTAGTAATCCACAAACATGGTTCCAATGTATTGCGACCATTCCAGTAAGTTTAAAATAAATTGATCAAAAAATCCCTGTGTCCTCAATCAGAAATTTAAATCAAAAAAGATTTCACAAAGAAGGAAAACACCATTTAATCAAAATTTTGCCTTAGAGAATTTATATACACTTCATTACCAATCTCTTGATGCACAAATCAAACCAAAATACAAACAAAATATTTAAAGGTCCCTTATATCGGAAATATTAATTAAAAGCGGAAAAAGATTTTTAAAAAATTGTATCCAGTTGTTGAGGAGTTGTCGATGTTACATTGGTTTGTAATTTGAGGAGAAAATGATGACTCACATGTCCCCAACAAGCAGAGGCGTGGAGGGGTGACCAGTCGTCCACATCTCGCACCTCCGTTGGCACATTCTGACTCAGGAGATACTCCACCACCCTCACATATCCATTGGCTGCAGCCACGTGCAACTGAACAAATATTAGTTATTATTATTAATTTTCTTTGATAGTAATAATTTAATTAAAATTTGGAATGGCAAAATTGAAATTTGTTAATTTTTGGACAGACAACTCATTTAATAGTTTTCATTATTTAAATGTCTCTAAAGATCTTACCTCAAAATAAATAAAGCTTAAAAGAAACTCCGTTTTTTAAGGCAAGAGACCAAAATAACAAAACAATATCATTATTAAGAGCAACTTAAAATAAACTTACTGCAGTTGCTTGTTGACTATCTCTATACATCAATGACTGTCCCTCTGCTTTCATCAACTTCAAGTCCTCCAGCATTTGTGATTCAGTCGAGGCTCGGGTCTCGTCAATGAGTCGCTGGGTTACTCCACGCCGTGCCATTTCACTCTCAATGTAATCGAGAGTTGCATCGTCTTCACAAATGTCGTACGGCATGTTTCCATCGGCATTCACTGCTAATAAATTCGCACCACTGCAAGGAAAATCAATGCATCAAAAGACAAATTTACATTGAAAAATTATGAGAAAGTCGAGTTGGTAGAATTCAGCAAAAAAAGGAAAAATTGTCTTTAATATTATATAAAAAATTCTGAAAAAAATATTTTCTATATTATAAGAGAAACTTTTCAAAGAAATTACTTTGCAATAAGGAATTTGGCGAGATGCAGATGCCCACATGTGGCGGCTGCATGGAGAGGGGTCCACTTTTCAGAATCTTGAGCATTGACATCCGCCCCATGTCGCACCAATAGCCGCATCATCTCCTCAGAGTCATCGATGCAGCACTGATGCAATGCTGTCAACCCATCTTCATTTGTAGAATCCGGATTTACGCCCATATCCAGAAGAATCCGCACTGAGAGATATAATTACCTATTTAACAATTTTATTCCATCATGAAGTAAAGCTTGAGTGCAGTTCTTAAACTAGTAATCCATGAACCGAAAGGTTCAAAAAATGTCTCACTACCATTCCTTAACCAGATATTTTAAAATGTATTATTTAAATAAATATTGATTTACAAAAAAATTATATATAAAGCCATTATATTCAGAACTATATAAACATTTACATGTGTGCATTTTGTACATTGTTCAACACCATGAGTCATACCAATGGTTTTACCAGAAAACTTATTTTATGCATTTGATTTATATATTTTATTTACTTAAACTTGTTATCGTTATTCATAAATGATGGTCATATTCTATAGTTTAAATCATAGAAAACTGTCCAGGTGTTCTGTCTTCCTGAGATACGGAATCTCTATAATTTTATCATTTTTTCATTCAATCAGAGACATAATTATTGACAATCTTTAGTTAAACATGTACCTCATTATAATAGACCATCAGAAAAACTAGTATATAACCAAACCCTATGGCATAGACATCTATAAATCTTTGCTCTGAATTCAAAAAGTACATACAAGATATTTAAGATAGATCATTCATTTATGTTTAACAATTATGACTGTAAAACCAAAAATAAAAAACATGTTAAATCTACTTTGAAAAAAAAATTCATAAACAGCATAAAAACAGAGTTATTCTAATAAATTCCAAGTTTTACAGAAAATTTTATTTAAGAGATCATTTATAATGCAAATAATTATTGCTGTAAAAACAAAAATAAAAAAGTTATGCACAAAATAATTTTGCTAAACACAACTTCTTAACATAACTAGTGCAAACAAAACCCTATGGGTTTATAGCGAAGACATCTATAAATCATTGCTCTGAATTTAACAAGTCCATATAAAACTAATTTTTACAATATTCATAATGTATATATCTTTCATTTATGTTCAATAAGTATTGCTGTAAAATAAAAATAAAATAAATGTTTACTCTACTTTGGAAAAAACACAAGTCCAGAAATCCCTAACAACAACAACTCTAACAATCAATAGGAATTCATAGAGCAGATCCTTACATCTCCGCTAAAAATAAGACTAAGTCAAAAATAGCCAAATTCCTGAAAAATTATTGAATAAATCACATAAGAATTTTTTTTATTAAATCAAAGATGTAGAGCTATTGATAAGCTTTAGTTAAATGTGTACCTCATTATAATATATCAGAAAAAAAAATTATTATTGCTCAAAACAAGTTAGCTAAACACAACTTCTTCAAGGGGAAAAATGAGGGTTTAGGCAAAATTGTCATAAGAATATCAATAAATCAGTAAATATTGTTCTAATTAAACTGGTTATTAAATCAAAATCTTCCTAATTATATGTCAATATAAATTAAAAGAATTAGCCAATAGCATGGAACTGTTTTATTGCAAATGCCAGAAAAGTTGAACCTATGTCGAGCTTTTGCTATGCAACGCTTGACAAAAATCACACTGAAAAGTAAGAAGAATCAAGAGAGTATTTTAAAACACAAATAAGATCTACATAATTAACCTGAACTTTCTTTTTATTTCCAGGTTGAGTTTTTATCTGATTATAGATCACAAAACCCAATATAATTTCTCTTCGCCATTTGTTGGTTCTCATAATTTGCTAATCTTCATTAAGTATTTTCATGAATGACTCCAACTCCACTATTTCATTGAGCTTCTATCGAACATAAGAGTAGTTGGAGGTTTTCCAAAACGCTACAATGACTATTTATAAAAAAATTTATTATACAATAGTAATCCTCTAACCAAACAGTTCAATTTTCTTGCAACCATTTTTTTCAACTTTAATCAGAAATTGAATACAATTGGAAGTGATTATCCATTTTCTCACCTTCCTCGATGTCATTCCTGGCCGCAGCCTCAAGAAGCATAACATTACTGACAAACTTGATTCGTTTCTGGTTCTCATGACGCCGCTTTTGAGCCTCGTTCTGAGCCGTCTTCTCCCGCTTGCTTCCACTGAACTCTCGGTCCCTCTGCTGACATTTCTTCAGTTGTTGAAGCCTCCTTTGCCGAGCCAACTTCAGCCTCTCCTGCGTCGACAGCTTCTCGATGTAAGCCATCTCTGCAATGAGGTCGGCGTGTTCCATTTCGATGGCAGGTGTTTGCAGCTTCAGATGATGAGACTATGATCTAACATCGAGTTTGAACATTTTTTTCAATTATCTTTGTTTTGTCCCCATTTTCAAGTCATTCTTTTATAACATAAACTAATTTATCTGTAAAGAAAGAAAATAATTTATAATTAAATTTTTAATGAACTTTTAAACTTACTGGGAAATTTTTTTGCTACTTCAAAGTTTAAACCATAATTCTATATAAAATTATTTCTTAAAAAATGTGTAGATAAAAGTCCAAACAAATACAATTTTCAAAAACTTTTACATGAAAACTAAAGTACTTACCTCTTGGCTTCTAACTGATTTATATGTAAATTAGTATTCTATAATAAATAGAATAATTTTTCCTAAAATGTAACTAACCCACTAGTATAAATATTATTTATTACCCATAAGTTATGCATAACAAAATAAATAAGTAAGATTAAACTAGTTTAGAGGTAGGACCAGTGCCATTTTTTCTCACATAGAGTTATCATTTATTGGAATTCACTTGATAAAAATACAGTAGAGGCAGGAAGGGTAGAAACTTTCAAAAAAAGATTGGATAATGTATGGAATAGGACTGAATATGGGTACATGACTAGAGAAACCCAATAACTAACCCATTAAGTTGTAAATGTAAATGGTTGAAAGCAGTAGCAGACCAAATACTCTGATATATTGTAGGAGATCCACAAAATTTGAGATAGTGATATTATTTATAATCCACAAGTAAGAAAAAGCTTGAATGAAGAAGTGGCCCTCAATTCAGGTATTTACAATAGGATTTATGCTTAAATTATAATTGCAGGCTTTGAAAATATATAGAACCTGATCAACCTCAGAGCTACATCGAGTAATCAAAAACTAAAGTCTCATCCAGTATGTTGCAGAGGAACACATGCTATCAGATTTACAATTTTTGTCGAGCATGCATATCAAAGCTCTACATAGGCTTGATTATTGGTTTTATTGGTTACTGTCCGATGCGTCGAGCCACATATGCAAATCGAACTGGTTTACGCATACGTGGAGTGTTGACTGTGGTAGAAATTTTGATAAATTGATGGTGAATGAAAAAAATGTAATTATTCAATGTTAAATAAATTTTCAATATATTATTAATTGCTCAATACACTTATAAAACCTTTACCAACAATTTATCATTACAAATCTCCTAGCATGTGTATAAGCCTTTGATACTTTAACACATAAAATATGACATTTTTCTCTATAAGATAAAACAAATAAAAAAACTAAATTGGCGAAGGATTTGGCTCAAATTATTTTCTTCAGCTGGTGTTTCTCCTTTCTTAAGTGATAACTACTAACAAAATCAGTGATAAATATGTCAATATATATTTTTTCCTAAATAATGTAATTGAACACATTTCTTTTCATTTTTTTGTCAACAGCTTCAAGTTCATTTTGAGATATAGCAATACATTTTATTTCAGTTTCTTCATAAATTATGTTGGGGGCCAAATTACATTTAACCTTACAATCCATCTTAATTCACTTCCAGCATCATGGCAGATTTGACATACATGTACTTGATTTACTTTCAGGCCCCTCCGGCCGTTGATGTAACTACATATATATTTAGTATCATCCATGGCAGATAATATGCATAGATCTACCTACCAGAGGCTGTTATGAAAATTTTAGGCATTTGAATTATTATCCACCTGGCCAATTCTCTTCAGAGGCAAAATTTAAAATCGATTGTCGGACAGTATCAATCTCGGTATATTTCCATCAACGGACACTTACATATCCTAAGATGATAATATGATAATGTAATTACGAAAGTTTGTCATAATGTTGTGAGGGTCGTTCATTTATAAATCCTTGTGTTTATTATTAAAACATGGAATGGTAGTATAATTACAACAACTTGCCATAACGTTGTGAGGGTCGGTCATTTATAAATCCTTATGCTGATTCTCAAACATGGATGATAATTTAATTACAAAGTAGCAGCAATTCCCCAACAAACTTAAAGATAGAACAGTCCAAATGACACTTCTAATGAACAATCAATTATAAATGTTTTTTTTAATTTTATAAGTTACCTTTGCTAAGCAGAAAACTTGTTTTCTATGAAAGTTAATTTTGACAAATGTTTCTGCGAATATACGACTAAACATCATGGGTTTGAAAAATTTAGGATATTCAAACTTTAATTAATTCACAGAAGAAAAATGCAAACATGCACTTGATAAAAAGGTGATATAAACCATGAATTGCGGCACAATAGTTTTAATTATATAAAATGGTTATACTGACGTTCATAACAATAATAATTGATAACGTACTGTTGCTTGATACATGAATGTTGATCCAACTTGGTAGGTCCTTAAAAAGTATATCCATTACCAAGCTTGGGTATAATATGGCTTAGAGTTAGATATGACCTAAGATTGCATTATCTTAATAGTTTAATGTAGATTGAAACTGGCTAAAACATTGTACAACACATTTGAAATGTTGTTACAAAGTAGACTCAACATTGCCTGCAAGCTGGCTGAGATATGGATCGATACTGGTTTCAACATGACTGACCTAGCATGGTTATGGCTCAAAACTGGCTAATATGGTTGACAAATGTCAAAGCTACGGTTCTATTCCGGCAACGGTAAGGCTGAACATGGCAACCGGATATGGCACAGATACAGACCGTTGTGCAAATATAGGCTAGCTTGTGTCTAGCGACCAGAACTTTGCCGAATTGGCAGATGGATCTGGGCCAGGTTTGGCCCATATTGACTTTACTATCAGGGATAGATCTACAATATAGACCTAATTCCGCTTCTCACAAATGTGGAACCTAACCCAGAACACACTACCATGAAAACCAACTCTGACAATGAAAATGACTAAATCACAGTACTGAAGGGGGTTCCCCAACCACTCAAAACCAGCAACCAGTGGCATCTCTACAAGCACACCCGAGGTAGTTTTCCGTGGAAGAACAAAACGGGGTTTGAAAAATCCATCTCGACTGAGACTGTCAATACTTTTGAAGTCAAGACCAAATTACCAGACAAAGCTTTGTCGAAACAAACCCTGACATAACTGATGACACTACTCCTCATAAAGCACTTAGGACTCGTCAAATACAAACATTTGATATCAATAAATAATAAACAATTTGAATCCTTATCGATGGATCAGACCATCATACTAAACATCATTCATGTTTGAAAAAACAGATCGCCATTGTTTTCTAGACCATGACCCAAACATAATAACATTTGATAAACACCCCCTCACTGAGACATACAACAAAATTAAACTTCTAGGCTGCTTATCCCTAACCATAATTCAAAACCAAAAATATGTGGTATCTATATTGGTTAAACGGGATTTTAAACACATCTTCAGAACGAACTACACTAATGACAACTATATCTTCGTCATTGTTGAAACCATGATTGGACCATACACTTCTTTTGCTATACCAAACAAAATCACAACAGCTGATCTTCACATTAGTTGAAAGTGAAAAACAAAAAAAGGAGTTATATTAAATTTAATTATACTTATCTTATAAAATAATTAAATGGAGAAGCATCGTGAAAACTGTTTGATAAACAGCTGCCAATTTCGTATAATTTCAAATAATTTGACATAATTTATGTATATCCTATGTTACTTTTTCACTGCTTAAAATGGTGGAAAGTAATTAATGTTCAAGACTCTTAAATTGATGGGACACAGGTAAAGCTTAAAATAGTGAGTGTTTAAGACTCTTAAAATAGTGTGTTATGATGATTAAAAACAACTCTTTTAACCCACTGATTAAATATTACCGGTACTTAAAGATCCAAGATCCAGACACTTGAAGGAATGTCTTAAATAAGTAGTACCCCACAGTTGATAGTCTTTTTTTGGTGGGTCTGTTATTTGGGATTGCTCCATATACTTCTTTTCTGTCACTTTAACCATTCCTCTAATCTGTTTGTTTTTATTATACCCCTTCTAGTTACTCCACACATCCAATGGAGACATTTTCATCTCAGCCGCATTCAACTTTACATCCTGTGATTTTTTATGCCAAAGTTTCTGCTGTATAAATCATAACAGGCCTGACAACCATTTTATACTTTTTCTCTTAAACTTTAGCATTAATTCTCCAGTCACATAGAACTCCTGATAAGTTCTTCTAATTCCTACTTATCTACTCTTTTAACAATCTCCCTCTGCACCCAAATACACAATAATAATGGACATTTTGCTAATACTGTGGTTGTGTTTGCTGTTCAACGTGGATCTATCTGAATTTCAACGTTGTGCCATGTGTACTTTTCTTCTCGAAATCACAATAGCTTACACAACAATCTACTGTACATCAAGCATTAAACCATCATGGATAGAAGACCAATACATGTGCACAATGGTGAATTGTAGATCTATCTGGATTTAACCACATTTACAACCCATGTTTAAGGCTTTAAGGTGCATGCTTTTATAAAGTTATTTGTGGAAATTTGCTTATTTTGATCAAAAAAATTAATTCATAATATTGGTAAAGAGTGAGGAGGCTCAAGCAGACGAGTCAATTTGAGCCTCCACCCGCTGACGAATTCACAAATCACATGGGGCAATGCCATTACATGATTTCAAGCTCACCAAGAAAGTTTTATCTCTTCTGTTAAAAATAGAAAATCAATAAAATGTAAGTACATTTTATTGATTTTAGTAATTCATTGACACACATAATTGATAAATATAAGTTTTAATGCGTAAATAAGTGTAAA
>JARUHE010043996.1:0-16048 GCA_031471125.1 Archaeomysis grebnitzkii | reverse complement strand
TGTGGACCAGACTCAATGTAAGGTGGAGGGCCGGATGAAAATCACTCGCGGGCCGGATGTGGCCCGCGGTCCGTAGGTTGCCGACCCCTGGCCTATAGCATAAGTAAACATCATCCACGCTTACCGGTAGAGACGGTGTTCTTAGGATTGTTCAGTTCACCAGTTTTTTTGTAATACATGTTTTGTTCCCCAATGCCGGAAAAATCAATTTTTGTCTCGTCTGACCACACTGTATTACTCCAATAGCAAGCATTGTTGTCCACATTTTTTCTTCTAGTAAACTTCAAACGGTGTTTTAGATGATACTACATCGATATTGACGTCTCACGTGGGCGGGTCCTCTCAAGCCAGCCTTGTAGAGACTGGATTTTGCATTTCATTGTAACTCTGAGGTTTGAAAGAACAAAGCTAATTATTTTTCGGCTTTTTCTTTTATAAATTTATGCTAGCTATCTGGCTCGAGGAAGATAGGTCGTGTTACCAAACTTTCGTAATTTACTTAAAACTTCAGTGGCACATTCAGTTTTTGATATATGGTTCTAACTGAGCAATCATTCACGTGCTATTTCTCAATTATTTCAGATTGTACATCATCTGATAGTTGTTTTCCTGATGACCGGAGAAAGACTGAACTAGCTGGTAGCAAAATATGCCAGATAGGTTTTTTCAACAATGCAATATTTTACCAACATTTGGGAAATAAGTATATTGTATTTATATGTATTATAAATTTTTTCATCACCAACTAGTTTTATAATGTTCATATATGTTTGACTAGGTGTTTGCTTCTATAAAAAATGCTATAGCTTTTAAAAATTTTCTAATACTAGCGTAACATGTCACTAACGAACTCTTAGTTATTAAATACTTATTAATAAAAACCTAATTTATAGAAGTGTTTCCGGCTCACTATAATATGAAAACATTGTCCATTTCATAATATTGTAAGCAGGGAACAAAACTAATTCATTTTAACTTTGCCCTAAGAGATTAAAGCTGCTTGTTGATAAATTCCATCGTTTATTTTGTTTTGTTTAAAATCAAACACACAATTCTAACATGGCCAAATAATGAAAACTTTAATAACTATTTAGATTCATTAAACAATCTTCATCCAGATATAACATTCAAAGTGGAATGAGAGGTATATATTACCTTGCCATTTCTTGACGTGTTAATACACTAATCGGATGATAACCGATTATCTTTTTAAATTGTTTAAATTATATAAACTATCTTTCATAAATTTATCACAATTTTTAATAGCGCATCAAATATGTGACCCTCCTTTCTTCGATGCTGAAGTGAATAAAATATACGAAAACATTTAAAAAACTAGGATATACATCCTCGTTTATAAAAAAAAATGCCATACTAAAGCAAACCAAAGATTTTTTGAAAAAAATAAAAGGGTAAAATTTAACCCTGATAACAATAAAATAATCTCCTTGCCATTCAACTCTAACTTAGAGCATGTTAAGGGGGACCTTAAAAAATCAGGCTATGATGTGGTATTTAACTACCCATCTACTATTTCTAGAGCATTAATTTCAAACGGCATAAAAAGAAATGAAGAAGAGTGCGGAGCATACCAAATAAGCTGCACGGAATGTGAAATAAAATATATTGGTGAAACATGAAGAGATTTAGAAACACGTGTAAAGAAGCACAAGAACGGTTACAGAAATGGCAATGAAAATAATTCTTTCTTTTTACATTCCGCAAACACTGGACACAGAATTGATTGGGAATCAGCAAAACTGGTATATAGGTCAAATGATTTTATTAAACACAGAGTAGTAGAGTTTACATTAATTGATGTTTTTCATTGAATGGATGCTTCCATAACATCATTTTGAAAAATGTAAAGCTGTAGTATGTATGATAATGCTATTTTCTAATAAGGTCAATCTTTCTAGAAAAGAATCGATCAAAACAAGTCTCTACTGATGAGGGTGTCAGATGACACCGAAATATATAGAAATAGTTGTTTGAAAATAAACTTATCCTCGTGAAATTGTGTTTGATTTTAACAAAAATACTGGAAAGTTTTTCCAACAAAATACTAATAATAACATTGGTAATAACACTGATAATAATAACATTAAAATAATAAAATTATAGAATTATACTTCTAATAACAGTTAAATTTCAAACAAAATAATTGTGTGTAATAAGTTTATTTATTACAAAAATGTTGAGAATGTATAGTTATTTATTTTATTCTAAGTAAGGAAATGAAAAAGTAACTTGAAAATGTTAAAAAGCTATTATTAAAAAAAACAAGCACGAGTAAATGCTACACATCAAATGCTGTGTGTATATTTTAAAAATTTGTCTAAATTGTGTATTATTTAATACAATTCTATATATTATTATATTAACACTTTTTTCATTTGTTTCCAATAAAACAATCTCTAAACACTTCAAAAAAAAAATTTAGTTAATAATGAATTTTATGATAAATTGGTTAAGTCTATCATTTAAAAAATATGAATTTTTGCCCAAAAAAAAAGTCCTTCAAGTATTCTACCTTAGAATCTCTAGTTATTTCATTTGTTTTAAATAAACTTAAACTTTTCTGTAAACCTTTAAACAAAAATCTCGGTTAACCATGAATTTCAACTTTCTAATAAAATGTATGTTTCAATAAGTAAATACTGATTTCACAAGAAAAACCTAAGTGACATCAGTGTAGAAAGTCATGTTTTTCATTTTCCCCAACAACGAGTAGTAGTTACTTTGTTGCAGCTTAACAATACTTGAGTACAAAATGTATATATTATTTAAAATGTTCCTCCATGCATTTTTATACTAAATACTATTTTGTTTCACTGTGAATATTTTTAATTATGTACTTCATCTCCAATTATAAATTTTGCAACTTTATTCTATACCTTTTTTCTTTTTCTTTTATTATGTGTTAAGTCGCTACACTCTTAATATTACATATCAAATTATCAATGCAAAAGCTATGTTACAGAACATTACTTACTAGAATATTTAAAAGAAAAACTATAGCAATAATTCAAAATACAGTAGCAGTGTATAAAGCTGAATTTAAAGTAATTTTCCAATGACAAAACTTTGGTAAAAATTGGGCTTGGCTTCGGCTTTGAAGGCGAAGCTAAAGTGCCAAAGCTAAAGTACCGAAGCCGAAGCTTCAGTACACCTCTAGATGTAACCAAACCACTTACATATAAGTTTTCCTTCTGTTGTACCTAGTAATTTTAAAATTATGTCAATGATGTAAAATATAATTTAACTTGCATGTCATATTATATTGAACAATTCAATTACTTTATATTGCAATTGTAGTTATCTATTTTCAAAATTACAAGATCAATATAGAAAATATTCTTCCAATGCAACAGTATCTTTTTTTTAGTTCATAAGAAACCATTCACTTGCAGGTCCTTTATTTTATGTCGGTATAGAACAATATCAAAAAATCGAAGACTTTAACAAACTAATTAATAAAAATAAGTGGTTGAAGAAAAACACTAACATAATGTCACACGAACATCTGTTTAAAGAGATCAAGGAGTCTACTTCAGTGAGTGGAATGTGAACTATCAATTATTTTTATTATTTGAAAACATATATTTTTTATTCATGGTTTATGGTACATATCAAAAACATCTGGCTAGCTCAAAAGAAAACCTGTTCAAACTAGTTCATTGACAATTGACAAAGTTGCCATAACGACAAAAACACATTAAAGTTAGTATTGAAACCAACTCTTATTCATCCTTTTGTTAGAAATAGTTTAATGGTTAAAGTGCAATTCTAAGTTAGATTACCTGGTCGAATATTTTCTTCTTACCTCTATAGCTCCATTGGATTTAATAATTCAAGTTTCCTTAGACAAAACATCTCTTTCAGTTAATTGTTCTACATTATCAAAAATATATAATGTTATAGAATTTTTGTTAAACTTTGAAGTTTCCTAATTAATTCTTTTGTTAAGTGATAATTAAACTTTTTACTTTGAGAAACCATTTTATGTTCATTTTGCAGCACAAAACTTAAAATTACTTTGCAATGCCATAACTTTTAAAAAGGAGTTGACTCTAAATATAAAGATTAAGACAAAATGCAATAGCAACTATTATCCATTGTGAGACAGTTTTAATTTCAATCTATAGGTACCATCGGTGGCACAAGTATCTGACATTTTTCAAATGGAAAAATAAAAATAAATAAGAATAAAGAAGTTATTAATTCTTATTTTTTGTTGTAAATTTCATACTGTGGAAATATACCATTGATTTTCACAGTATGGAATTTACAACAAAAAACAATAATTAATAACATCATTATTCTCATTTTTAGATTTGAAAAATGTCAGATACTTGTGCCACCGATGGTACACATACACAGGCACCCTACCATCATTCCTGAAATTCTTTAAGCTTTTCCTACCAAAATTTTGTATGTCATTGACTTGGATGTTTATGTTCAAAAATGTTCTTAATAAAACAAATTATTGAAAAGAAATACATTTTATGAAAAACACTCAGGAATAATTTCACGTTAGAACAAATCTCAATGAAGTGGTTATAAAAATATCTAATTTTATAGCTTGGAGTATTTCTTACCTAAAAAGAAAGACTTGACTATTACATATACAAAATTCTTAAAATTGTAAATATTACAGAGGATATCTGCAAAAACTTCTTGATTGACAAAACATTGGACTTTATATTGTTCTTTCTTTTTTAAACATTGCCCTATACTTTGAAACAAAAATCTTAGTTAACCACATAACAATTCATGATCAGTTGTTTCAAAAAAAATTAAGTTCTACAGCATAAATATATAACATTGGTTTCATATAATTTAATTTTTTTCTTGTACAAAATGGTGTAAAAAGAACAATTATATAGAATCCGACATAAAAAATAAAATGGGATCACTTATAAGGCTGGGCCTTGCCTCAGCTAAGAAATAACTAGTCGATTTTACGCTAAAATTCAAGACACTTGGGTTCACTAAAACAAATTAAAGCATTAATCAAATATTGATTATGAAGTGAATCTTTTATTCATATCAGATAGTCAATGCTCCAAAAAATATAATAAATAAATACAAATATAATAAAGGTTTACTCTATATTAAAAAATGAACTTAAAATAACAAATTAATTATTTAGGAAACAGAGTTAAGGAATCAAGAATTTCAGGACTTTTTTGGGATTTTACAAAAAAAATAGATATTTCAAGCCATGGGAAGCTTGAATTAAATTATTATTTTGTTGTGTTAAGAACAACTTTCATATTAGGTGAAAACAAGCACGAGTAAATGCCACAAATTAAAAGCTGTGTTTGTATGTTAAAAAAAGGTTCTAAGATTTTGTATTTTTTTAATACAATTCTATATATTATTATGTTGAAACTTTTCTTCCATTTGTCTCTAATAAAAATATTTCCAAGCTATCAAAAAAAATTGGTTAATCATGAATTGTTGATCAATTGGTCAAGTCTAAAAGTCTTAAAATGTCTATTATTTAAAAAAAATATAAATTTTGGACAAAAAAGTCCTTCAGGTATTATATCTTAGAATCTCGAGTCCTTTCATTTGTTTTAAATAAACTTTTCTCTAACCCTTCGAATAAAAATCTCGGTTAACCATTAATTTCAACTTTCTTATAAAATGTATGTTTTAATAAGTAAACATGGATTTCAATAAAGAAAATCTTTAGTGTCACCATTGTAGAATGTTAGGTTCTTTAATTTCATTTAAACAAACTTTTCTGTAAAATAATTTGTTTTCATTATTTTAAAAAATGTCAAATCCACAATCATCCACCCAGGGCATAAATCGGGAAAAGGAGGCACTTTTCAGAACCTCACTCGTTGAATATTTCATTGTTATTTAAATAATTTTATATATGTTTTGATAATCTAAGAAACTTTTATTCGGCAGTAATTAGTGCGTAAGTGAGTGGTTAAGAATTTATGAAGGTTTCTTTTGAAATTGGAGGCACTCATTATCACGAAAATAGCGTTAGATTTACGCTTTGCATGATCCACCACTCCAACAACAACCAGGTAAATTATAAAAGCTGGTTTTTCAAACACAACTTAATAATTTGCACATCATTTGGTGAAAATAATTTGCACACTATATAGTGAAAAGGATTTGCACATTGTACAGTGAAAATAATTTGCACATTCTATGGTGAAAATAACTTGAACATAATTTGGTAAAAAATGTGAACATTCTACAGTGAAAAGAACTTGTACATTTTTTGGTGTAAAGAATTTGCACATTTAAGTGAAAAGAAAATGCACATTTTATAATGAACATAAATTGCATAATGTATGGTGAAAACAACTTGCACATGATTTGGTAAAAACTACTTGCACATCATACAATTAACAACTTTCACATAAAATGGAATCTATGAAGGTGTACTCAAACCATCTTTTTAGGGATGGGTTATGTACAGTCTGATAAGACTCCATTGACCACATAAATAAAGAGCAAGTTCTGGCCAGCAGAGAGCTACAGTTAAATATATTTATTCACATTTCTTCCCACAAAAATTAAACTTCCACATAATACAGTGAAAAACGCATCAATAATCACCTTATGGACAGCAACTCGTGGTCTGCCTCCTTCAGCATCGTCTCGTAGATTTGAGTGACCCTGAAGGCGAGGGACTCCAGCATGGCTCGCACGAGGTGCTCCTTCTTCACGTCCGCTGTCAGACCAATAAATCCTCCCGTCGCACGAGTGTCCATGATTGGCGCCTGATGATGCAATTAAATTTTGCATCAACTAAGTCACAAGATAAGTCTACAGTTAAACAAAAAGTGGTTACACCAAAACATGTAAAACCTCTTGATTAAAATTATTGTTGTTTAATGAAATGTAGATTGTAAAAATGTGGGTTGTTGTCAAACAAGGTTTTTGACTTTAATCATGTGTTGTAAAATAAATGTTTTACAATTCAGATGATAAACAACAAATTATGTTTTTTTATTATTATAGAATATTATACAGCACATTAGCTATGGAGGCAAAGAGCACTGTTCTATGTAGGTAACAATTGCTGATGTTGGGGTTAATTATTTCATTTTCTATATTTCATTCACTAAATTCAACTCATTCAAAAAAACTCATTAAAGTCATCAATAGGACAACCTATTCCCAACAGTGTCTTCATAGTTTGAGGTAAACAGTATTGTTCTCGTTATCTTTGATAAAGAATGCATTCCAATAAGATGTGTGTAACTGTTAGTAGGGTTTTACAGCACATGGGCTCAAGGGATCTCCCAATTTTCATGGGATAACTGTGTGTTATATTAGCATGTTCAATTTCAAGTCTTGTTATTATTAAATCTTTCTTTCTTTTGTTCCGGATGTGGAGGCCATGGTTTAATTTTCCTCAGCTTAGTGTACGATTCATTCCAGATTGTTTGCCATTTTTTATGTACATACTGTTTGAGAGAACTGTGGATGTTAGTCTAAGGGATAACAGATGTGTATACATAAGGTATATTTCATGCTAGCTTAGCTTCAGAATATGCACTTTCATAGCCCTGTACACCTATAGGACTAGGCACATAAAAAATGATTTGTTTGGTATGTTGCACGTGATTTACATGCTGTTTGCATCACTTGTACAATTGGGTTGGACGGTTTGTATTTATTCAATGTAAGGAGAGTTGATTGAGAGTCAGTATAGAGCACCCATGACCGCTGACGTCGAGTCTATATTTCTTTTAATGCAGTTTCTATTGCAGATATTTCAGCAGTGTAAACATTGGATTCTTTGGGAAGTGAGCCCTTGATGATTTTATTTTCAAACACTACTGCAAATTCCACTTTGTCTTGTATTTTGGACAGTGTACAGGAGTGGGAAAGAAACTGCCTATGAAAATGGGCTAAGAAGAGACGTTGGAGAACTAATGTTGATGTGATGTTTTTTGTGGGGTTATAAGGGGTTCATCTTCCACAGTAAAAAGTTCATCACATTCTTTTTGATTGGAACAGCATTTATTTTTGTATCCTCTTGTAATATTTTGTAGCGTACTCCTAATGGTATTAGAACAGTATCATTGTTGGATTCAAAACATTAAATGTGGAGTATTGTTCATTACTTTGTAATCTGTACATAAATTTGGTTGGAATCAACAAGTAGAGATTTGACTGGTGATGAATAGAAAACACCAGAGTATAATCTAAGTGCTTCATTATGTACAGGATTTAAATCTTTTAGAAGGTTTGATCTTGCTGAGGCATTAAGCTGGGCCCCATAATCAATTTGTGATCAACAGATGGCCCAATAGAACCGAAGAAGCAATGTTCTATCAGGACATTATTGTTTTTCAGACAAGACTTTTAAGATATTTAGTGACCGTTGTGCTTTCACTTTCAAAAGATGGTTGTGGTCAGATCAGTTTAGTCTTTGTCAATTATCATGTCAAGAAATTACACCGCCTCTTTGTATGGTATTACAGTGTTGTTTATTTAAAGAACAGGCATATCGCTTGTATTTTTAACAAATTCATAGCTTGAAAATTATGACCTGTTTGTGATTAATTATAGCTCAGCAAAGAAAATAAAATAAACAGCTCATTTAACTATGTACTCCCATAGACTACTAATATCGGTCATGGTGTTCACTACAACAATTTTACGATTTTAATCTTCTATTTACTATTTATAGCTGAGGTATATTTATTCTCATTTGTATACAATTGTGTTGGAAAGAGCCTTCTTGAAATGACAGAATAGAATTTAAATCAAAGATGTTTATAGTTGATTATTACAAAAACAAAGTAATTTTAAATTGAACCATAAATGCTAAATCATAAATAAGTATGAAATAGGGTATATAAAATGTTTGATAAAACTATCACCATTTAACTGAGATTGAGTAAAACCATCGAAAAAAACAAACACAACAAAATATGTTGCAGTACAGATACTTTTTTTTTGGCTGGGATTCACAATTAAACAAGTGGTTGGGGTATATGAAAGAATTATATCAATGAATATCATTAGAAAATTAATTATCACTTAAAATATCTATTGGACAGTATATTCAAAAGTCTTTCAATAATTTGATAAATCAACCTCATTAGTGATGATCAACACATTGAGAGCCAAAATTTAAAGTTTAGTTTGGAAATTTTTATAAAAAATAAAAATGTACCTGCAGTCCCTGGAAGCCGGGAATGAAATAAACACCGCCAGAATCTTCAAGGTTTCTCACCATGTCACTTGTCACAGATGGATCACCATAAAAACCTTTTTGAAATAAAAAATAATTAGTTTTTCAAATCTGATAATAACTATTAACCTATGGAACGAACAGTGCAAATCTCGCAACTATTTAGTAACTTACATAAATAAATGGATATAATATGGGCATCCGTCAACCACATCAAACAAACAGTTTCAGTACAAGGCAAAAACATAGATGATAGATTAATAGTACTAACAAAATATAGTAATTATAAAATCAAAATTTTAACATGTGCCTTCACCTAAAATGTGGATGCGAGACAACGAAGGACTGATTCACGCATGTCAATCATAAGAAATAGAATGGATGAATAGATATTTTTATAAGAAATTTTATTCTTGACAGTGATGTAGTTTTTTTAACGAAACATATTTTTTTTTATTTTTTATTATAGTATATTATACAGCACATTAGCTACAATGGCAAAGAGCGCTGTCGCCAACAGCATCTGGTGTACTAACCAGACCTAACGTTGCTTAACTTCACTGATCATACGGGAAGCGGTGTTTCAACGCGGCCAAGGCCGTTGACTAACGAAACATAAATTAAACATATTTTTTAGCCATTCATGATCTACTCACTCACCGACTCGTTTGCCCCAATCAACAATAGAACCATTGTCATTAGAGGAACCTTCGGCCATGTAAACAACCCCTTTTTTATCTTTCCATCCAACAACAGGGTAGATTCCTGAAAAAATTAACAAAAACAATTCAAAAAAATATTATTGAAGGACATAATTTTTTTCTTTATTCATTTAATAATTCTCCTCTCAGTATCATGTTTCTTTTTCCTCTAATCATTCAATATTTATGGTTTCTGTATTTTTTGAAAATCCCATATATAATTTGTCTATTTTTTCTCCTTCTAAAAAAAATGAATCAGAAACTTTCTTCCTAACCTTATTTTTTATTAAAAATTTTAACAATCCGAAGTAAAGTTGTATTTATTAATTAAAAAACATACAATCCCTCCTTAGAGAAGTATACTGAAAAAATTTCATTTGTTTTAAATAAGAATTTTTTCTAAGTTTTTAATTAAAAATCTGTATTAACCATGAACTCCACAAGCTCCTTAAATGTATATTATTTAAAGAAATACGTTTTATGAATAGTACTTAAGTCATTTCACCTTGAATTGCCAGTTATTTCAATTATTTGAAACACAAATTTTCTCTAAACTTTCAATGTCAAGAGTTCACAAATTCTCTGATAAAAAGTTTATTTGAATAAAATAAAATGTATTTCACAAAAAAATTCAATGCTAACACTATTTTAGAATGCTATGTTGTTCAATTTCATTAATAAAATATCGTTGAAATATTGGCAAAATCATTTGCCACCAAAACAGCAACCAGAGGTCAGTTATAGAAGCTGGTCTGAGAGGCAGCTTAATAATTCCAATTATAATTATTTGAGAAAGGTTAAAACATTTCTCACCTGCAACAGAGGCGTGTGGCTTCACACCTGTATTGACATCAAGAAAGGCGCCCGTCCCCAAAGTAATTTTTACGTCTCCTCTATAAAACCCAAAACCTCCAAATAAAGCAGCTCCTTGATCACTAACCTATAATTAATTATTTTCATTCAAACTATAGCTTATTGTACCAAAACAGTAAAATTTGACATGGGTTATTTCCAATAACAAGTACGAGTAAATGCTACGCATTGAAAGCTGTGTTTTATGTTAAAACAGTTCATAAATTGTTATATTTTTTTATTTACAATTCTTATTATTATTATATTAACCCTTTTATTTCATTTGTTTATAATAAAAATATCTCTAAACCTTCAAAAAAATTTTGGTTAACCATGAATTTGATAATAAATTGGTTAAGCCTAAAAACTCCTAAAATGTCTATTATTTAAAAAGTATAAATTTTAGGCAAAAAGGTCCTTCAGGCATTCTACCTAAGTAGAATCTCCCGTTCTTTCATTTGTTTAAAATAAACTTTTCTCTAAACCTTAAAAAAAAATTGCGATTAACCATGAATTTCAAGTTTTTAATAAAATGCATGTTTAATAATGATTTAATCAAAAATCTTTAGTGATACCAGTGTAAAATGCTATGTTATTCATTTTCATTTAAACAAACTTTTCTGTAAAACTAATATTTTTTTTATTTTAAAAAAATTCCAAAATTTTGGTAGAGTCTACAAAATCATCTACCAATACCAATGCCAACACAGTCGAAGACAACTAACACAACCAACAACAGACAACCTAACAAGGTATTAAACCGAACAGCCCCAGACATAAACAACACCGAAGAAACTCTACCTCATAACATGCGCAGAACACTGGCACAACTCCGAACAAATAAATTCCCACATCTAGTTGAATACTTACACAAAATAGCCCCTGACTCACACCCATCACCCAAATTCCCATTGTGCCAACAACATACACACAACACTACACACCTATTCGCATGCTCACATGTGTGGGCGGACATGGCCCCGGAGACCCTCTGGACGAACCCGGTGGGAGCGGCGGGGCTACAAGCCCGATGGTCCGATCTGCTGGGGTGGGGGCTGGACCCTCCGACGTGAGGGATCCGTCCTCTATGTCGAGGACGGAGGGGGGTCGACAACAACGACAACAACAAAAACGACAGCTAAAACGATGTTGCGACGCCAATGTTAGAAAAGTAATACCAAAGATAAAAAGCTATAAATGAACCATTCAATGTTATCCGCCTAAGTTCATATAAGCAGTCTTGCAAGATATGTCACGTAGAAGCCAATGTAGACAACATTTTGTAATAAAATACATTCAATATTGTAAATCAAACGTTTATGCGTGATTATATATACATTTTACACAATAAATAGCATTTAAAGTATAAGTACCAAATGATTTAACAAAAGAAAAATTCGTCAAAAGAAAAAAACATTGAAATTACATTGTGAGTCCAATTATGTTAAAGTATCTGGCATCTTTTTGGTCGAAGTATCTGGCAACTATAGGTCCGTAAAGCTTCTTTGAAAAGTCGACTACCTATAGCTCTTTTATATATGATAATACCTAAAGTCCTTACACCGTGTCTTTCGCTCGACAATTAAGTGGTAATGATACCGTTACAATAATTATAACATAACAATAATGACAAAATTACAACATTGATAAGATAACAATAATGATAAATATAGCAATACAAATGATAAAAGTGATAACAAAATGATGATAATAATTAAAACAACAATTATTTCAATATTAATAGCAATATGATAAGAACATAGTGTTTCTTAAAACTGTTTTCTTACTCAAAAACTATATAACTACAAATATATCTTAGTTATAAACAACTTTAAAAAAATATTAAAACAACATAAAAGTATTGAAAAATAAAACATATCAACAAAATGTATATTTTGGCTTAGCACAGGATTCAATTTTGGTCGATCAGGAAGAACGCAGCTGCGCCAAATGTTTGTGTTCGCCTCAGTTCGTTGTATGTTAATGTATTGATGTGTTGCATATTTGGCACCGCTGCGTTATTCCCGATCGATCAGGATCGAATCATGTGTCAAGCCCAAACACCTCACAGTCCCTCAACCGCCTGGATGTAAAAATCTGATAAGGATATACTGCTCGTGTAATTTGAGGAGGCAACTCTGATGAGCAGCTGTGGGCGGAATTGTGGAATCTCTTCAGAGCTATGTCAAAATTAAAAGAACTGTTTTTCATCTAAAAGTAAATATCCATCCACATTAATTAAACATATTTGTCAGTTTTTTCTGCTTCTGGGCTTATAAAAGTTTAGGAATAACGACAGAATAAAAGAAAGTAATACAACTTGTCGCGCATGTGGAGTGTATATGTAGCGATAAGGCATTACAATAATCGAATAAATAAACAAGTTAAATAATTAAGTGAATGATTAAACAAATGATTAAATAAATGATTAACTAAATATTTATTTAACGAATTACCTAAATAGTTTAATGAATAACCCAAAAACATGTCTAACAAATGTCATCTGGATGTATATACAGTTCCCTCCAATAAATGTTGTATTGAATCGTATACAAGCATACGGTTGATGACGATCTTTCACACAAATAAAATACTATTCCATACACAATGAACGTGTCTAGAAAAAATATTTGCATCTGGATGTATGCAACACGAGGCAAAAAAATAAAAAAATAATAAAAAATAAATAATGCTGGAATGTCCTCGAACATGTTACAAGAATAAATAACTGAAAATCCATTTCAAAAACATTAAAAAATGTATTACAAATTTTCAAGAATTTTTTGTTTTTTTACTTGTGAAATTATATAAATTTGTTATAATTTAGGTTTTATTACATTGTTTTTAATTCCGGATTGTATTGTTTTCTTATGTTATTAAAAAAATATCGTTTGTTCTTGTCATTAATACAGTAATCTTATATCTTATATCTTATATCATAATTTATTATGTACTTGATTTGTTGGTTGGTTATCTATTTAAAGTCCTTTTACACCCTCAGGGTGAATGAGACTAGGATCTAAGGAAATCCCCAACCACTAAAAGTGTATGAATCCTCTGAGCTGCCGCTTAGCAACTCAAGGGAAGAGTGATGCTCCCCTTAACATGCGGCCCGTTACAGCGACACGTGAGAAGTATTTATAACCTCGCCCTTCAGGCTGGGTTTACACAGTACTGCATTTATTTGCTTTAATCCAGCTAATTATGAATGTATATTGTGTACATAAATAAATACATGGTTATGTATGTATTTATGTAAATAAATAAATATGAAATTTATGTAATAGAATTTATTTTTCAATGATAATTTTTCAATGTTTATTTTATGAAGAAATGAATTTTCGCCGTCCATATAAAAAAATTAAAATTGAAAAAACATATCAAAGCTATTGCAATAAATTTGTTTGGTATTTGCATGCAAAAAATCACCTACCATTTCCATCAAGAAGTTTGCCAAAGATTGAGAAGTAGAAAAGATGGCAAATTTATATTAATTGTGTACATGGTTATTCACATATCAACTTTATTATTATTTTTTTTTTATTAATTTATTGTTTTTCAAAATAAACTTTTAAAATCCCCTCTGAACTGTTAATCTGTTTCTTACCCTGCACGAATAACGAAGTATACTATCCAATTGTATCTAATGGTATAAAATTGTACCTAATGCTATCTAATTGTATCAATTTGTATCCAGTTGTATCCATTAGTATCCAATGGTATCCAGTTGTATCAAATTGTATCAAGTTGTCTCCGATTGTATCCGATGGTATCTGATTTTGTCCAATTGTATCCGATTTCATTCAATTGTACCCGATTGGATCAAACTATATCTGAATATATCCAGTTGTATCCAGTTTTATCCAATTGTAACTAATTGTATCAAATTGTATCCAGTTGTATCAAATTGTATCAAATTCTATCATCCTCATTGTTCATGTAGTTTGAAAAGCAAACTCTCAATGGCTTTGAGAACCTTAAAAATGTCTTCACATCGACATTATGTCCGAAATACTTTAAGATATGCAATTTTTTTAGTTTGTATAATACCGAATTTTCAATTTTTTTCTCTTCAAAAGTGTTAAGTTGGTCATAAGATATTATAAAGTTGATTCTATATAGTCTAGATAAAATTGTTTACATTTAACTAAGCTTTCAAAAGTTACATAACTATTTATAATTATATATAAAAACTTAACAGATTAACTATGTTTTATATAAAAATTATAAAAATGAAGAAAGTTGGATGTTGAAAGTGTTACTAAATTTTAGAATTTAATTCTATAAAAATTTTATAATAATTACATTTATAGAGATATCTAGATTTAGGAATTATGGAACGGTGTACATTCTTCTTCTTTTAGTAAAGCCGAAAGCTTCTAAAACAGTCCATATTTTATACATAGCTTAGCATTACTTTCCCTTATATTTAAAATGCTTAAAACAAAATAAAACTTTTAATAGACTTTGTTTCATTATCCATAATATGTTAATTTAAATGTTACAGCCTGCTCATAAATTTTCAGTTCCTCTACAGTGTGGCCAATGGGCAAAAGATTACATAGATGATTAATAGCACACGTGAGGTAAGCTTTAGGTTGTTTGAATGTGGGTTACCTTACTTGTGCTATTGTTGATTCATACAGTCATTTCATGCTGAAGCGGTTAGTTATTGCAGTGAAGTAGAACGTGAAAACTACCCAACATGTTTGTGTTGAATAACATTTGGCTGCAATGATAACTAAGGTCTAGCCTCCTTATGACCGAAACATACCACTTAGATGACAAAGAGACATCACAACTAACCAACAAACCAACAATATCAATTAAGTAAATCTGAATAGAGAACAAATGTATGCGCTTAAAAGTTTTATAATCTAGTGCTTTATTGTCGAATTAAATAGTTTTATAAGAGCTGCTAATGTTGAACAAACGTTAGTTTAAAAATAATTTTTTCACAGTGATTAAACAAGATAAATAGAACAGGAATAGTTTTGCTCAATTATCTAGTTGTTTGCTTATAGAATTTATCATATGTTATTTGATTTTTCAGAGTGTTCCATTGTGCATATGATGAATAACGACAATCTGTTAACACATATTAATTAAGAAAAGCAAGCTAGTTTTTGTTTCTCAGGCTAACAAGAACATAAAAAAATAATAGTTTAGCCGTTTTCAAAACATGTACTCGGCCACAGCTTTAATTTGATTACAAATTACTGTGCACTTGTTATATATATATATATATAATTAATAATAGATATATTTCTAGGTAAAATTTTAAGTATAAACATTAAAACTAAAGCTA
>JARUHE010043885.1:0-16052 GCA_031471125.1 Archaeomysis grebnitzkii | reverse complement strand
CACACACACACACACACACACACACACACACACACACACACACACACACACACACACACAATATACACATAACATACACAATTAAATATGAAGTTCACAGTGATTATTTTTAATTTCAAAATACGTTTGAATACCTAAAAGTGAAACCATAAACAAACACGTTCAGTTCTACTCTCAGACATAAATTTAATTAATTGAATTAATGTTTTTCAAATAATAGCTTTAAAATAGAAAAACAAATTTATTGCTGAACTGTTATATTTTATAGGTTAAAAGGTTCAATTGAACTTCTAATTGATTTTTATATTTTTTCAATTGAAATTCTATTGTTTGTTGATTCATCAAATCGATTGACACAGATTAGTTTCAAAAAATGGATGTTCACAGGAGAGAGATTTTTTAGTTTTGTCACATTTAAGGAGATAAATAAAATGATTTCACAAACAATTTGTTTTACCTTTTAATATAACTTTAATCCGAAGAATAAAAATGTTTTACTTATAAAAACATTTGGTTATTTGTTTTCAATTTACAATTGTTTTTATATTGATTTCTTAAAAGAAATACCAATTGTTAATAATCGTAGCAATTTTTTGAAAAACTTTGAAAAGAAAATTACAACTAACAAAAATTACAGCTTGTATACATTGCCGACTCTATTTAATGAATACTCTAAAGCGCTTCACTAATTTAGGCCTCATTATTATTACCCACATCAAGTGATGTGAACCCTAAGGATATGCCGCCGATTTATGGCATTTCTTTGAAGCCGGGTAAGCTTAGTGTAGGAGGTTTTAAGAGACTAAGCCACGTTAAGTTCAAATGAAATAGCTTTAATGCCACCCAGTTGGAAAAGACCAAACGAAAGCACTTGAATTAATTCGTATAAATGATTTCCGACAAATCAATATAAAACAAAACTATATGAGCACAATTTCATAGTATTTTAGATATTTTTAATACAAAATTGTTGTTAGATAAGTTACTTAATACAAAAATTTAATACACAAAGTTGTTGGATAAATTATTTAATACAAAATGTTGTTAGATAAATTATTTAATACAAAAATTTAATACAAAATGTTGTTAGATAAATTATTTAATACAAAATGTTTTGAGATAATTTATTTAATACAAAATATTTTGAGTTAATTTGTGCAATAATTTTTTTAGTTTAATTTATTTAATCAAAAATGTTTTAGATTATTTGTTCAACAAAAAAAGTTTCTACATAATTTATCTAATAAAAATGTTTCCAGTCAGCCTATGCAACAAATAATGTTTTTAGATAATTTATTGAATCCAAAAAGTTTTTAACAATTTGCTTCAAAAAAATTTTTAAATAAGTAGTTTAATAAGATATATTTTCAGCTAGTTCGTTTAATAAATAACGTTTTCAGATAATTTTTTAATCCAAATTTTTTTTAACAATTTGCTTAAAAAAACTTTTTAAATTTGCAATTTAATAAGAAATATTTTCATCTAGTTCATTTAATAAATCATGTTTTCAGATCATTTGTTTAATCAAAAATGTTTTCAGATAATTTATTTAATAAAACGTGTTTTCAGATAATTTATTTGTTTAGAAATATATTTATTCAATACAAAAAGTTTTTATTTTCGTGGTTAATAAAGATTTAAAAAATGTTCACAGGTGACCCAGCGCAGCCGATGGGAATCGGGACGGCAGAGGGACACTGGCCGGGATACGGCAGCTCTCATTATCCTTCGTACATAGCTCGTGAGTTATGCCACTTTTTGTTCGGGGACTCGGAATAATCTGTACACTTACCAGCATTCAATGTTTTTATCCTCTCTTACAATTGAATGCTTCTGTGGTGCCAAGTTTTTCTGTAATATTAAATACATACACACACATGAATGTAAAACTACGTTTTCAGAAGATTAGATAAAATTGATTATACATAACAATAACCTATACTAAAAAAGATGAGAAGACAACTGTTCGTACGATAGGAAAAATTGAAACAGCCCAAATGTAAAAAAATTGAGTTAAAACAATTGTAAAACACATGGAACCACTGCCATGTTTCACTGTTGATACTGTTGAAACTGCAATGTTGCATAGTTTGTGAGGAGGCGTCCGTCCATTCAATCCATGCTTAACCATTTAGCGGGAAACGACTCGTAGGGGAATCTACAAAGTCATATGTTTGAAAAACTCTTCTGCCTACAAAATGTAGCAGTCAAGTCCATTTTCTAATTTCCACTAATGTTAAGAGTGGTAAAAATGTAAATTATTTATAGCTACATGAATACATTTAAATATCTTTGAAAATATGTTTCCTAGTGTAAGAAGAGTTTTCTTTTCTCATATTTTGTAAAAAATATATTGTAATACTTGTATGCATCCGCGGTCACACCCACATAGACACACGCACGTGCGTTTTATATTTGTTTACAAACTAACAACTACATATAACTTTAAACTTTCAATATAACAAATACAGAAGCAATGAATAGTTGAATATATACTCCTTTAATTATTTATGTATTAAATAATAATGGTAATTATTAAAATAATAAATAGTCCCACATTCATAAATACTAGTTTCTTGCAGATATATTGTATTTCTCAACTAGTTAACTGAAATATGTACATTATATTGTGTTAGCTTTAGAAAAAAATTATTTTAATATTTGGTTTAGTACTTGTTTCATATTTTTTTTTCTTTTTTTTATTTCATTTCAGAAATGTGTAAACGAAACGAGTTTATTTTGTTTTCCTTATTTCAATAAATTTTATTTTTATGGCAACTGACTAACTTAATAGATTTTTGTTTTACATTTTTTTTCTTTTGTAAGTATTTTATATTTTTTTTATGAATACCAATTGTTTTATGATATTAATATTTTTTTTAAAATACCGATAGTTTTTTTTACTTATTATACCTTTTTATTTTTGGTAAATACCAATATATTTTTGTTTATAATACCTTTTTATGTCTTACAAACACCAATAGAATTTTGGATTCGATAAAGAAGTAACATTGTTGCCTATACAATTATTGTTTATTAAATACAATTCAATGTTATTAAATGTCTTAGCATGAACGAACATTTTTTAATAATAATAGATGTTAAACAATAATATCAACATAATTGCCGCTACTTTGAACGCTCAATTGTTTCGAGAATATTCAAATAATTATGAAGATGTGATTATAGCTTGTTTTAAATTATTATTGAAAACTTTGTTTATTAATTTTGAAGTTTTTTAAATTATTGTTATTCACATTATTACTCATAATTATTTTTTCATTTTTCAAGTACGATCATATTATTATTTATTTAATTTTTAATATCTCGTTGAATGCTAATGTATTTGCTTTAATTTAGGATCCATCAATTAATCACTGAACTATGTTTACTTTTACTCACATCCTCAAAGCTACCTGAACTAGAAAACCTATTAAAGGAATTATGTAACCGATAGGCGGTGGGGAAGTTTGTCATATTTTTGTGCAACTACATTTAAAAAAAATAGCGATCTTGAATTAGCACATGAGCCTGATATAACGAATAATTTGTTATAATGACCACTTTGCTCTGTATATAGAGCCAAACTCAAAACATGAGTCCCGTTTTGAAATAGAAAAAAAACAATGAAGTTTTAAATTATTTTTGTTGTTGTAATTCCATATTGGCTGTACATAGATTAAACAATCACCTATAAAAAGACCAAATTTTGGTGATTTCTATTTGCACGAATATTTATAGCTTTAAAATTTAGTCACTCAAAAATAGGCGGCACTTATGGAGCAGATTATTGTTCTTTAAACCTAAATTATTTTTTTTAATTATTTTACTTTCAGTTGTAATTTTTATATACTTTTTTGACGCGAGAGTCAGTTTAAGTTGTTTGTATTGAGATTCAGTTTTTTTTTTGAGTGGTTGCTTGTGACTTGACTTGCTCGTGCAAACCGACTTTTATGACTTTTTATTCACTTCAGTTTTCATATCAATGAAAAACTTAAAATCAACACGTGGCTTGGCACTTAGGTAGTTCTTTTTTTACTTCTTTGTTGAGTTTTGAAGAATAAGTTGTGCAAATGCAAGACTTCAACAAAAATAATGATTCCCTATAAAATTGAATAATTATAAAATTTAACATTTTTAAGTAATATAAAATTAAAACAATGGAAGTTTTCAATTTTTGTTATTTTCAGCTGGAACGTTGCCTGGAGGAAATAGTTCGAGTTTGCAACATGGATTCGCCTCAGGCCCGCTGGGATACACACCTGATCTCTCACAACAAGTGAACCCAATGGACACAAGCAATCCACACATCACAAACAGTGAGTTTGTTTCTTTTTTATTTAACTTTTAAGAGAGCGAAGGAGATGTCCCAGAAAACCCTTGGTTATCATTTTTGGAAAAACAATTTTCTTAACAAGTCAGATATTCGTGTTTGTTCTATATGTTAAACACCATAGTCGAGCTATGTTAGCCTTGCTTATGTAATTGAATGTATGTTTATCCACTTATTAAATGGTTTGTATGAATATATAATTATATATATATATATATATTTATATAGTTGTATATTTGGGCATTGTATTTTCGCGTATACATGCTTCATTAAAACAAAATGACCAGTTTATTGCTGTGAATATTTTGACGTTATATCTTTGCGTCTGAATAGTTTTTTTAAACTCATTTTTGGCTTTTCTTTATTTTGAAAAGTTTTTTATAAACAACCTTTTTTTTTAGTCCTAATATGTTTTGCCCTTCTTAAGGCATCATTAGACAATTTGTTGAGGGAAATGAAATAATACATCAAAACAAAGTACAAGTGAAATTAAATCAATTGATACACAACAGAAAAATAATTAAATTTAAAGTAATATATTAGAAATTCTAAATTATTAGAATAAAATATCTTAGGAAATTTAAAAATCATGTGATTATAAAATACACTGACGGGCATAAGACTGACTTTAAATGAATGATGAAAAACATATTGAAATTGTTGAAATTTTACCAAAATAAAAGTAAATGAATATAAAATTTGTGAATACAAACTATATGAATATACAAATGTAAAAATATATGAATGTAAAATGTATGAATACAAAATCTATGAATATAAAGTCTATGTATATAAAATATATGAATATACACTGTATGGAAATACAAATTTATGAATATAAACAATAGGACTATACAAAAGTAAAATATATGAATATAAAACATATGAAAATATATATAAAATCTATAAATATACACATATGAAAATAAAAATGAAAAAAAATGAAACAGAAATGAAACAAAAATCTATAAATATAAACTAGGATATATATAAGTAAAAAAAATAATTACAAAAATAAATTGGTATGAAACGATTCAAAAAAAATTGTATGAAAGTCTATAAAAATGTAAATTCATAAAATTATTTTTAAAAATCAATGCATATTAAAGATGCGAATTTACTAGAAATTATGATTATACTTTTGTATGCTAAGGTTTAGGTATGCGTTAAAATTACGTTATAAAATTAAAATTGTTGGTAAATAGAATATCTATACACACTCAACTCTACTCAAACAATTACTGTGAATGGTAGCGTTCGATAGATTTTCTCCATGCAGAATTCTGCAAGGAAAAATCCTATCGAACTCTATCAATGTATTGGACGTATGTATTTAATTTAAAATGTGATACACATGCATGCATGAATAATAAATGCAGTCGTTTATAATTTGAATTTAAGCTTTTTATGTAATTATCAATTTATTATTATTTCTAAAAATATTTGTTTTACTCTTGTACAGTATAATTACCTGTTTAGCTTGCTTTAATTTAAACCAATTTTGAATTTTAACCTCAGCAAGTATTATTATATTATTTTGTATATGATTTTTATATATATTTACATAATATGTTGGATAGATTTAAATGTGAAATACATATGAAAAATATGGTCGAAAGTAACATTTGTCTTAATTATGGGGACACCCTCAAAATCGTCAATTATAACCTACGAAAATTGAGTAGAAAATATGAAGCTGGTCAAAAAAGAAAATTAAATTAACTTTGTCTTTCAAGTTCAATAGCACTTGTCTCAATGAATAAATAAATATATTGTATATATATATATAATTTGCTTAGTACACAAACAATATATTTATTAGTTTTTTTTGAGTAAAATAACTATTAATTACGTTTTATAATTGTTTCTCATTATATTACTGCCTATGTGAGTTGTGAGTTGATGTTTTTTTTCTAAAGTTTATTCCAACGAATACTAATTCTCGATTTTTTCAGCTATGGACAACTCCCCCAGCTCTGGCGGTGACTACGACGTTCTGGCCCTGCAGAACCCTCACTCCCCGCAGAGGAACGATTATATGCTGCCCCGATACTCCTCCCCAGACCCTCGCTACCCCACCGCCGCCTCCACCGACCACAAACACGACATTTGCTCCGCCTACACACCACCAACCACGTCGGCGACACAACCAGCCACACCGACCGCCCCGGGGCTGCTCAGTGGGACACCCTCTGGCGCTGCAGTTGGAGTCGGAGGCACAGCGACACCAGCTGCCGGGTCGGCCGGTGCCAATCATTATCTTGGGTACCAGCTGGTGGGCGGCAGCTACTACACGCCGGGTAGCGCCACTCAAAGTTACCTTCCGCACATCCCGCTCTTCAACTCGCACATCTACCCGCAATCTGGCCAGATTCTGCTTGACTCGCGGACGCAAAACCCGGCCGATCAGTACAGCGCACCCGGTACCGCGAGTGGTACTCAGCGGGAGTACCCGCGACAGGACAGCTATGTAGGCAGGGATCTGACGAACACTATTGGCTCTACGCCCACTCATCCATCCCTCCTTCAGACCCACATGCCTGGCGAGGAAGGCATCCATGCCCACGACCGATTCATGAGCAATGGTACAAGGACAGGAGGACCTTCCCTTAACGAGCAGCCAGTGTGGAGGCCTTACACGTATCCCAATTCATCGTGAAGGTGGTTCACTTTAAACAATTCTAGATAATTATAACTTTTCCAAAATCCTTCAGCTGATTGAAACTTTCGGAAAATTTTCTAGCTAATTAAAATTGTGGAAAGTCTTCTAGCTAACCAAAAGTTATAGAAAATGTCCTAGCTTACAAAGACTTTCAGAAAATTTTCTAGATAACTTTTAGGCTTGGAAAGTTTTCTAGCTAATCAAAAGTTTTAGAAAATGTTCTTGCCGTTATAAATACAATCAAAATCTTTGGAAAATGTTATAGCCTATTAAAAACTTTAGAAGTTGATTTTGCTATTATAAATATAAGTTTCAAAGATGACTTTTGATTGTCATTTTATATCACAAACAATTTTCTTTCCAAAAGCTTGTACATAAAATGGATGTTAAATTTACTGCATTTGAAGGTGTAAATATATGAAAAAAACTGTTGACGTGAATTTTCTTAAATTGTGATAAAGTCTTATCAAAAATATTTATAATCTCTATTTAGAACTTAATTTAAATGGTTAAGAAGATACATTTATAGAGAAATGTTATGCCTAAACAGTTTTAATTAATTATGCCCACTTATAGATACTCTTCTTTTTCTTAAAAGTTTTGTACAAATTTAGAATTTTTTGATTGTTTTTGTGTTGTTTGAACGAAATAAAAGCAATGTTATGTAAGCTCTTTACCTCGCACTCCAGCCCAATGCTCGAATTATAAAGATAAAAATACCAAACCAAAATGTAATTTACTGTTGTTAAAGTTTGCATGTGAGATACAAATAATTTCTCATGCAACAAAAAAAATACCAATTAGAAATTATTTTTTTGTTTATACTACAGTTACAAATACTTCAACACTTGCCTGACACCTGTTTTCCTAGTACCAACATTTATGTTTTTAGTTCATTTATAACTGTTTCAAATATATTTTATATTAAAATATAAATGATAAAGAAAAAGGGTTTTGTGTAATTTAATTGTTATCTTTAAACTTAAGTTTTTAAATCTTTTTAATTGTAATCATTAGCTATTTAACTTTTTAATTGTAATTATTTCCTGTTCAGCCTTTTAATTATCATTTACTTAACTATTCATCTTTAATATTCATATATAAACCTTTTGCTTTCACCTATTCATACCTATACCTTTCAAATTTTAACTTTGTTTTATTAGCTTTACAAATAATATAATATACATATTTGTAAAACCTATAGTGCTGATTAACAGATGTTCAACACAATAAATTAGGATATATTGGGATAGTTTTCAATTCATGATTTTTAGTTTGTGTTCAGCCATTTTCAAAAAAGATATTAATTAACCTAAAGCTTTCGTGAATAAAAATAATTGATAGATGTATTCAATATTTATTTGCTCACAATAGATTTTGAAGGTGCCAATAAATAAAATTTATCATAAGAAGTTCCAATGTTTACTTTAATGTTTTTGCAAAATTTGGAAATTTAAAAAAATACTAAATACATGTTTGACCAAATCTAAATAAAATGTATAGTTTTGATGTCTAGAATATTTACGTTTTAATGAATGTATTTTATTGTTATAAATAAATAAAACATTTCTTCCTATTCATATAAATTGAAGAAACCACCTATAGTACAGCATAACACAATTTGAACTAATTTTTAATGGCTAATCATTATTGTTAGTTTTTTAAACGTTTAATTGCTGTATTTTTAATTAAATGTAATCGTTTGAAATTACTTAAATCTTATTTTAGTTTTCAATTAAAATACTTTCTTAGTGATTAGATTTTTATCTTTTAAATTAATTTTTATACTGAAACAAAGAAAAAGTACATGACTGTCTAAGAACTGTTAATATTTGCAAACTAATTTGAAAATGTTATTTTAATTTCGTAGATATAAAAATACCAAAGATACTCAATTAAAGTTTAAAGATATCTACTGATACCTATAAAATATGGACCTATGGTAACGATACTAAGAAATTATGTAAATAAAATAATAAGTAAATGTATTTAGGCATATGTGAAAAACTTCTGCTTCATTTGTTAATTGTTTAAGATCCTTTTCAATTATAGTTCCTTTAGAAGTTTACGAGTGATGTGTATTATAAATTTGTCTATGTCTGTGTGTGTATGTATGTATGTTCTAATTGTGTTGGTTATTCTACACTGATTAATGAAGTTCAGTATTATTATTAACAAAATAAAATCTTATGGTTAAATAAAAGTACTTTCACATTTTAAAATATTTTGTACATTTTTTCATATTTAATGAGAAATATTTCTACCTTTTTATTGTAATATAAGTAACATTATATTTGTATTAGCATATCTAAAAGTTCAAAATATTTAAAATTTATTGAAAATACTTAAATAACTTTTAAGCTTAAATTACAAGAATTATACTATCTAAAAGCTCAACTAATATTTTAATGATGTTACCAATGTGTAAGGTACAGTTTTAAGTTCCTATATTTTATTTATTTAAATTTAAAAATATAATTTTAATTTATTGTTTTTAAAATATTACAGAATTTTGTCATGAAATGATGCCACTATTTTTATTGTGTAACCTATTTCAATAAAATAAATAAAATATTTTGTGAACTCTTGTTATTTTATCAATCAAAAGATCAGAATAACAAGTTTAACTAATTGTTGACTCATTAAATTAATTTTAAACTAATTGATTTAATTGTTTACTCATAAGTTAAATTACTTATTCAAGAAATTAATTCATTACTCGTAAATTAAACTAGTTACCCATTAATTTAAATATTTACTCATTAATTTAATTAATTAATTAATCAATACATAATTCGCTTGTCTACTCATTAAACTAATTAATTAATCATTAATATAATTCATTAATATAATTCATTATTAATAAATATAATTATATACTTTGAATTTAACGAATTGAACGTTTCCTAAAATTGAAATTTTTTGCAAAATTTAAAAACAATTAAAAAAGACTTACTGTTGAGTTTGTATTTGTGGTTCATCACTTTTACAAAATGTTCTATTTATGTAATCGTTTTATTACATTACAATATTATTGTGTAGAGTTTTGCATTTAGTCACACCAATGACAGTTCCACAGCATTGGAATACAAATATATTTGAAATACGTTTTCGATGCAAGAATCGGTTTTAACTTTCATTTATAAAATATGTTTCACAAAATTGTATTATATGTTTTGTAATGATTCTAGCCTAAGTTTAGTTTTTACCATTGGGTTATCTTAAACCAATTGAGGATCAATCCCCGTGAATATATACCATTGGGTTGTCTTCAACTAATTGAGGATAATTTTACAACCTTCTGATTTCATGTCTCCCAAATTGGTTGCTCGAGTTCGCGAATTGGGGTAAAATGTCGAAGTGTTCGTTCAATGAGGTGTAAGCTGCTTGAATCAAAAAGGACATCGAGAATGGAGGAAAAATTAAGTTGATGTCTAAATATATTAATAAAAACTGTAAATATTTAGAAAAGAACCACCACTACTCATAATTGTATGTTTGTAGGAACTTATTCAACTAAAAATACAGTTACAAAGATGCTTTATTTTGCCTATGTTTGAATCATGTTTTCGATGCAACTGTCATTTAAAAATAAACTAAATCCTTGATGTTACATTGATAGCAAAAGAAAAATTAGGTGCTAACTTGTTTTATAAAAGTTTCTAATGTTTTAAATTTAAATAAAACATTAAGAAATTAATGATGCAACAATCTTCATAAATTCAATCATTATAATAGTATTTATTCATTATTTTGAAACTAAATTATTACAAAATTCGATAAAGAACAATGCATAGTTTTATCCAAGTTCAAGCAGTTTATATGATATACACTTCTTAAATGAACATCAAATGACAGTGCTAATGTAATTTAAACAATTAAAATTTATGGCAGTTTAAATTCCACTTCTCAAAAATGTCTTTCATAAATTCTATATTATATAATCATATCTTTAATTAAAAAAATAAATTGAATATTTTTAAATACAATTTCTTACAAGTTATTACATAAAATTATTTGTATTACTTAAGTTTTCTTTATTATTTCATTTTTAAATTCATTTTTCTTAGTTGAAGAACAAATACATGTTTTTTGTATAGAAATCTTCTTTGTTTTACATTTTAGGCCTAGTGTTATTGACAAGGCAATATGCTGGTTTATTATAACTATGGTTTAGAAATGGAAGGAAGACATATGTAAAACCTCAGTGTTAAGTGTCTATCAATTTGAAACTTCAAGTAGATTATTGACATTTACCTCTGTAATATTTTATTCCAATTTTAACATTCACAAAGTTCTTCTGTGAATTTTTAATAAATAGTTTTAACAGTTGTTGAGCAATTGTAATGGCATTTTATAATAAGAATCAAATTCTACATTGAACAATGTGTTTGAAATATTCTAAAAGACTAACAAAATGCATACCAATCATAATCGTCTTGGTTCTGTACCTGATCAAGATATTTTTTTTATAAATTTCAAATGTATGCAAAAGTAATTTTAAGCTTTAGATTCTTAGGTTTGATTAAACGAATTTTGTACGTATTTGTTTTCTTTACCTTTAATAATATGTACATCGTCGGTAGCAAACCAGCAAGTTTTAACTGCCGGTTTAATGATTGACTTTGAACTAATTCAATGGGCTCTCAAATAATTGATCACTTATGAAAAACATAATTTTCAAATATGTTTATATTTTTACTCGGCTTAATGATTAAAAATGGCCAACATAAAATTCGTTCATGTAACTCATTTAAAATATAGGATCAATACAACTATGGTTAGAAGCGTTATTTGCCTCTGCAGAACATCTGCTATAAATTAATGATGATAAGTTGGACTTTAATTCAGTGACATTGAGATCGGTAAATCTAAGTGCCGTTTCTTCAAGTTGAAACTTTTCCGTTGCACCCTGTGTTTACTATTCAAATTACAAATTCAGTTAAATACGAGGAAGACATTTAAACTTTCCTGTTCTGAATTTTTTTTAAAGTTACTGAATGAATCATCGCGAGACATTTGAACCGTCCGGTTCGTGGATTACTAGTTATTAATTCAAGCCATTAAGTTACTCAATTTATCAGCGAATATAGTACAAATAATGAAACAGGCTTAACACTGAAAGAACATACTATTTTTCCCTGGATTTATCTCAACACATTGCAAGCAGGTTGATCTGTTTATTTTGGTCACGAGAGTTTGATTGTCCCCGTTTTCCTTTTACCTTTCTTTCCTTCCTTTTTAAATGGATCTTTACGATAGTTTTTATGCAATATTTTCAAGCATTAATCAACAATCGCACTTCAGACACTGTCGTATTTTTTACTTTGAGGGGAATCACCCTTTTGTTGAAAGGTGCAGCGCTAGGTATAGGTGCATTTATTCATACATTCATCCATTTTGTTTGAATCTTCAAGTTCTATTAAACAAAAAGTGAAGTCGATTTATCAATTGCTATGAGTATTCATAATGTAATAAATGATCCATATAATTTTAATAACACTTCCAATAAGTGAACATCAAAATAAAATTATATAATAATGAAATATGATTAATTTGGAATGCAATGTGTTCGAAGTGAGCCGGAAATCATATCAACATGCTGAAGAATAATTTAGGTTCAATGGAAACAAATGATCTATTAAGGGGAAGTATTTTCGGAAATTTAGATTTTTAAGCCATGAAAAACAAAGTAACTTCAATTCTTTGCCAATATTTTTCAAATAACGATAGCTTAGAAGGAGTTGAGCACCATCATAATGCAAGGAGGTATAAATAAAAGTAGTTGCTAATAAAAATATTTTGCATATTACCACAAATAAAACAGCTTGGCAGTAAATAGAAAAATCATTAGGCTAGTAAGAAATGTAGATGAACCTCTTGAGAGTATTTGAGGGAAAGGCAAGTCCATCATACAGGTGATGTTCAGATGTTCACATTCCTTCATCACATCGACACAAAGGAGACTGATGTTCATCGTTGCTGCTTGAACGACGAGAGAAAAGTTGTACTCGTGCTTCTCTTTTTTAAATTTTTTTACTCTTCCTAAAACTATGTCTTGTGCAATAGTTTTACAATCGGCAAGGAGCTTTTTGAAGTTTTTAAGCTTGCACAACTGAAACAGAAATGGTGGATTTAGACTTACTGTGCAATGACACTGACATTGATGATTTCGTTATCGACTATAATGATATCTTGAAGACTAGAATATGAAATTGAGCTGTACTGTGTGTGCGCGAAATTATAGAACATATGATGTTACGTTAATTTTTCCTACTCGTTTTTTATTTTATAAAAATATTTTTGAGCTTACCTTTTGAATCAGTTGACTCCTCTCTTCCACCGACATGCTAGAGATCTTGTGTGAGACCGATTCATTCAGTTTCTGAAACCAATTAAAAAGTTTTTTTTTATTTAAACCTATAATTTTATTATCTTACAAATATTGTAAAGAAAACAATAAATATGACAATTATGAAGATTTCTTGAAATGTAAAAAGGAATTGACAGTATTCATTGCGCATAATTAGTTGTTTCTCAAATTAAACAAAAAACCCGCGATATTTAAATGTCAAACATAAACGAACATCTTGTTAAATAAAGCAAGAAAGTTAGAAGAAATATAATTAAAATAATAAAGAGTTGTAAATAAATAGGAACATCTTTGACACATGCGTAGGGTTAGATTTAAAAATAACAGTGCAAGCGGAACTATAATTTAAGTAAATATCTCAACCTAACCTCTTCTCATGTATATAAAAGTTAACCTAACTTAGCATAGTCTAGCTTAGCTTAACTTATCACATAAATATACAAATTAAAGTTACTATACAACATTTGAAAACATAGAAAATTTTTCTTTTGTTCGTAGGTGAAATTAGTTAGCGAGTGTTTATTTTTAACATTTCAAGATTTGAAAAAAATAGTTTCTTGTTTCCTTTTTTTAGTTTCCAACCACCGCACAGTTTATATTTCTTTCTGTGATTATATTTTGTTGTCTACTCACCAAACAGCATCTAAAGTTCTTTTGGTGAACTTTTGGTGTCAACCAAAAAATAATAAAATTTGATGATATGCTGTAGTTGGAAAGTGAACAGACTGTTGAAAGTCTTTAAAATATCCTCCATGACATAGCATACATAAAGGTACCAACTAACTCTAACTAAAATTATTCATGGTAGCGCTTAGTAATTTATTGGCAAAACCATATAACTTACATTCTCAGGTAAATTCCTGACAAGATAATTTCTGATCTGTATGATTTTCCAAATAAATGGAACATTCTGAAAGATAACGTATTCACAAATTAAATTTCATAGCGTGAAAAAAACATAAACGTATACGATATAATTAACCATGCAGTTTTTAAATTCATCAAAACGCTTTTCCATTACTATTAACATTACCCATCATAAATATCATAAATATAGTTACACCATCCTCATTATCATCATCATAAATATCATAAATATAGTTACACCATCCTCATTATCAACATCACAACTGTCATAATAACCACTATATCCATCACAATCATCATCTCTAAGCTATCAACATCACACATACTTAACCTTTCACTTTTACTTTGAAAAAACTTGCGTGACATAGAAATTTGAAAGTCTCAGTTGTCCACATGTTAAAGAGATTCTTGCTGGATCTAACTGAACAATGTCATATCATAACAGGTAAAGTTTATACCAACACTCAAACATTTATACAAAAGTCTTAACGCAAAAATACGTTGAATAAAAAAATTCAGAATTTCAATTTACAAGCAGTCACTCACAAGTTTATGTGTAGTGCCTTTATGTTTGATCGCGAAATTGGTAGAATTGGGTATGCCACACAAAAGACGGTTCGCCATGTTGCTTATGTTGCAAGAGTATGTTGTGTGATGGCACTTGTTTCTCAATTGAGCTTCACTGCAATTCAAGTCTATGAAAGACGATATTGCAACGGTTGTTTCAGTTTTGGATATATATTTCGTTGCCTGGAATTCCCCCTTCTCAAAATGTTGCACACAAATGTTGTGGTCGATATTTATGACCGGGCATTTACAAATCTGTATACAAATTTAGAAAGTTAATCATATAGTAAAACTAATAATAATAATAATATTGATTGTAAAAATATTAATTGTAACAATATTGATTATAATAATATTAATTGTAACAGTATTGGTTATAATAATACTAATTGTAATGTTTTGATTATCATAATAATAATAATAATTATAATATTAATTGTAACAACATTGGTTATAATAATATTAATTGTAACAGTTTTAATTATCATAATAATAATAATAACAATAAAAACATTAATTGTTACACTATGGATTATAATAATATTAATTGTAACAATATTGATTATAATAATATTATTTGCAATATTGTTGATTATCATAATAATAATGATAATAATAATAATAATAATAATAATAATAATAATAATGATAATAATATTAGTTGTAACAACAATATTGATTATAATAATGTTAATTGTAAAAATATTACTTATAATAATATCAATTGTAATATTGTTGATTATTATAATAATAATTATAACAATGTTGATTATAACAATAATAATATTGCTTATGATAATAATAATAATAATAACATCGATTATATTAATAATAACAATAATAAAAGATAATAAAAAGATGATTGAAAACATTATTTCAATAGTTTTGTAATAAACAAGGATTTTTAGTATATATACAGTATATATATATATATTTTCGGATGGTTCTGGGATCGAACCAGGGACAAGCTGGGTATGAATCTTACGCTTTAGCACTAGCACCACAAGAGTATATAAGCATTGCAAAGTTATTTAAACTTGCAATGGCCAATGCCCGCATAGCTTAAATAACTTTGCAATGGTCGATGCTTATAAGCTCTGTGGTGCTAGTGTTAAAGCGTCAGACTCATACCCAGCTGGTCCCTGGTTCAATCCCGGAACCATCCGAAAATTGATTTATTTATAAATGCTGGTATACACTGTTGAGGACGGATGAGCCCAACCACTTTGTGTTTCGGACCTATAACTAGA
>JARUHE010043775.1:0-16052 GCA_031471125.1 Archaeomysis grebnitzkii | reverse complement strand
ATCGATGTAATTAATCTTCTTGAAATGCCATCAGCAGAAAAAACATGTATAACATTTTGTATCTAGAATTATATGATTAAACTTGATATTTTTGCTGATTTTAACCTTAAATATCTTTTTTCATTTATTTTTGTAATATTCGATTACCAATACTTACAAACTATTAAAATAGTAAAGCAAATGATAAACATACAATTTTAAAATAAAACAAATTAAAAAAAATAGTTTAAATAAACTTGACCACGCATTTGGTAACACTATGTGGTGATAAGACCAGCGATGCTAAACAGTCAAGAAGCAGCAAGTTTGATAAAAACAGAGTGGAAAAGCATGGATTAGTGTAGTAACAAGAGAAGATAGAATCAGCAATGAGTATATAAAAGAATCGATAAAAGTGGAGGAAATGTCAAAGAAAGCAAGGAGAGAAGATTGAGATGGTACGGGTACATCCTAAAGAGAGGAGGACCATGTTGGAAGAAAAACACTGGAGATGGAGGTGCAGGGAAGAAGAAGGAGGAGAAGACCGATAAAAATACGGTATTGGGCAGAACACTGGCATAGCTAAGAACAAACAAATCACCCTAACTACAAGAATACCTACACAAAATAGCACCCGACATTCACACCACACCAAACTAAACTGCTCGCTGTGCCAGCATCACAACAAATCTTTTCGCATATCCACAGGTGCGGACGGATCTGGCCCCGGAGGCACTCTAGGCGGACCCATTGGGTGCGGAGGGGCTTCGTACCTGATGGTCCGCCCTGTTGGGATGGGGATTAGATCCTCCGACGTGAGGGCCCCGTCCTTTATGTCGAGGTCGGGGTGAGGTTGACAACAACCGATAAAAAGATTGCGTGAGGGAGGACTTGGGAGTGAAGGGCATTGATGCTGAAGCAGCAGCAAACAACAAGAGTAGATTAAAACAATTTATTAAAGTTCAGATCAATCTGGAACGATCCACGTTGGAGATCAACGCAACCGTCACGCTGCAGATGGTTGAAAGGAACCGTTCACTGCACCAACAATTTTTGTAATGGACTGCAAAATTATTTGCTTATAAATATTGTATTGTGAACTGCGAGCGAAGCAAAGCAATGCATAATACTGCCACCTATATTTCTATGCTTTTCTTTGCCGAATTTTTGTTTTAATAAATATTTCCTCAAGTGTGTGAAAGCATTATTTTGGTTACTATATTATATACTTATAAACATTTAAGATTTGAATTTTGTTTTTATAATTTCAAGAAAGGTTTTACAGACTAAAGGCATTAATTATACATACTAAGTACAGTAGAACTCCTGAGATCCGGACTTCAGCTTTGCCCAGTTCTCAATCTGCGGTCCGGTTCAAAGGTAACATATTTACATTAGATATCCCTTGAAACATTTTCTGTATAAATGTCTTCATAGAAAACCTATAGCTGGTTTTGTAACGATGGCTAACCACTTTATTCTACTGAACTTGTTGATTTTGGTATAGTTATATGGTTAATAAGATAACTGTTAACTGTTAATAACTAGGCAAGTTTGTGTTACCAGAAATATATCGGGTTAAATTGAGATAGGACTTTATATTATTATAAACAGTTGTCTTATTAACCATATAACTATAAAAAACATAAAAAGGTCGGTTGAATAAAGTGGTTAGCCATATTTACAAAACCAGTTACAGGTTTTCTATGTATTTATACAGAAAATGTTTCAAGGGATATCAAATGTAAATATGTTACCTTTAAACCGGACTGTGGATTGAGAACCGGAAAAAGCTGAAGGCCAGTTCTCAGTTCTGATAAAATAATCATAGATGACCAACTGTCTCATGTGAAGAAAAGAAAACATTATTTGCCAAGGCAAGACCTCAATAGATTCGAGCTTTTCATGAGGAATTACCCATGGCAATATTAACTATAAAGTCATAACAAAACACTTTTGTTCAATAAAAATTATTCTAACTCAAAAATGAATTTTTTAAACTTTAGAGATTAAACATTTCAAGTACATTTTATTTTTTCGGAAATTGGTTATAGGACCATGAAGACAAAATTTGTTAAATCAAACGTTCTGCCAATCCTCAAAGAAATAACTAAGCTTTTCATTATAATTTTAAAGTACAAGAATTCCATTTATTCGCCTCAACTCCATTATAAATTTTCTGTTGTTTGGAGTCATAATAAACTCTGTAAATCATCAAATGAAGCAAACTTGAATACTTATGGACGTTGACGGCTACAGCATATTTGATGAACCAAAGTAAAAATTTTTTGATAATAATATTTGATGAACTAAAGTAAAAAATATTTGATAATAATATTTGATGAACTAAAGTAAAAAATATTTGATGAACCAAAGTAAAAATTTATAACACTATTGAAAAGTTCTCGGTACTTATTTCGTAAATGATTGGACAATTTTTTTCAAGAAAATCATATCCATTTTTCAAAATAAAATGACGGCAGCATCCATTCAACACAAATGATCCCGGATACGTGTTCATATTTGGAACTTTTTCAACTAACGTTAATTATACGTTTGATGAAGTCGTTTGACTTATACTTATCAATGTAAATTGAAATAGTGTATTTCATTCTTATTTGCTATTTAATAAAAAACTTTGAATATTTGTGGAATACATGATATTCTAACATTTCATATTAAACATAATGAAAAATGTTTTTTCTATTTTAATTCTTGAATAGAAGCTACATACTTTTATTTATGGGTGTTCTAAAATCACCTTTTGTCTTAAACGTTTCTACTATGTTATTTTCCCATTAAGTTTGACAGAATACGATGTCTGTTACAATTTCAGGCCGTTATTGTAATATTTGACCTTTCCACCAGCCCTTCTCCCCAGAAATCCAAGTTTGTCTTAATAAAAAAACTAAGAAGTACCCCTAAAAATGGGGTTGTTTCAGATTTTTACAAACTTAAGAGAACTATCATTTGAAAGTTTTTAAAGAACTTTATAAAACCATTCACCAAAAAAAACCTGAAAAACTTAATACGAACGTTTGTTGTAAGGTGTATTACACCACAAGTTTGTGAAAAAAGCTAATACGACTGTCTATTGCAATGTACATACGACTCAAGTTTGTAAAACTTGGTGAATGGTTTTATAAAGTTCCTTAAATAATACAATTAAGGGTTTTCTTAAATTCGTAAGGTTTTGGAACAAAACGTTATTCAAATTTTTCATTCAATTAACATTGGATATATTCCACGAAAATGTAAAATAATGTTTTGTCTCTTTCTTCAGTTGTTTCTTTTGATTTTTTCAAATTTCTTTCTATAATGTATTTAGATACAGGTTAGCATTAACAATATGGACCTATGTTTAATTCTTTTTAAATTTATTGATGAGAAAAATGATAAGAATGTCAATTTGGCAAAATTGCATATCATTTTTCTTATCAATAAATTAAAAAAGTTTAAATATAGGTCCATATTATTAATGTTAACCTGTATCTAAATACACTATAAAAAGAAGAATACAAAAAATCAAAAGAAACAACTGAGAAAAGGTGCAAAACATTATTTTGGGTTTTCGTGGAATATATACAATGTTAGTTGAATGGAACATTACGAATGTGAATAGCTCAAATATTACAATAATGATCTTAAATCTTAATAGATAACATATATAGTAGTACAATAAGAAAAATGGTTGGGACAAGTTTATATTTTTTTAGCCCAATGATTTTCAGAACACACTAATATTCTATTTTTACAGGTATTAGTGCAACCACTTGTTCACTTTGATTCTGCTTACCTCTATAGAAAGGAAGTGCCAAACGTAGGCGGCATACCTTGAGGTACAAATTTCGGTGTGCATAATGACTTAATAATCTTTGAAGCACATTTTTATTTAAATGTGAAAAATACTTCTGGATATTTAAATATATTGTTTTTTCAATGTAATTTTTAGTGTAGATTAATATTGTATTGTGTATTATGTGTAACTAATGTAAGCAGGATAGATCCACAAATCTAAATACGCCCTTTCTCCTTTGGTGAGCAAATTCAAGAAATAAATTTTTTTTGAACATAGATGAAACATTCAAAGATAATTTGTAGGGAAATATAATACAAAAACTGAATGAGACAAAGGTAGATAATTTTTGAGTGTAATCAAGTTGATTTACGCAATTTTGGTTTCATAAAGTGACTTATTTAATGATTAATAAAATGCATTTCATTCAAATTCATAACTTTGAACGAATGAAATATAAAAAAACTTGTAGGATCAAATGGCTCTGATTCACTGAAAACTGAAAAGAATTTGTTTCATGCATGAATATGATTTTCACTCACCAAAATAATTTCTTGTGGATAGCTTTAAAAATAGAAACACTTTTGAAGGGAAATGCTTACTGTGCGCACATTTGCAAGACTTAATTGTCACTCATGAAAGTAACTACTAATCTAATGAAGAGAAAAAAACTACAAACTAATTAATTATGTGATGTTTATACAGAAAATTGTTTCTGGTTTTAAACAAAAAAAATGTTGGTGCAGCCAAATCATGCAACAGACGAGATCGAAAAATGTTTGAAGGAAAAGAAAAATTCTGTTCATACAAGTATTTATTCTACCTCAATAAATCAAAAGGGAAGATTATTATTTTTAAACATTTGTTCTAATGAACACAAATTTGATTAGCCAGCTGGAATGAAGTAATTTCTATTAGCGATTAAAAACTACAAATAAAACTTTTTCATGTCTTAAAGTTAACTTTTTTACAAACTTTACATATATATATTACAACTTTGAAATTATTATATCTACAGATTGATAAAATATGGGTTTATGAATTGCATTTGAATAGTAAAATATTTATTGGACATAAATCTTGAATTTAAATAATTAAAAAAAGAACTGAATTTCATTTTTTTCAAGGTTGTGAATAAAAGATTTTTTTCAATCACAGCCGAATGAATGAAGGGAATCAAAATTTGCATTTTTGATCAATTTTAAAATGTGTCGAAATTTTTTACAAGCATTGACAAAGATTTACATTAAATAATTACAAATAATTTAAATTGAAAAATTACAAACATTGACAAAGTTTTAAATTAAATATTTTAGATTAAAGGATTTAAATATTTCTTTATATCGTCTCATAACAAATGAGAGAAAAAGAAATAAACCGAAAATTAAATAAATTACTAAGAAGACTTTCACCTCAAAATAAAGAAAATAAACACACGTACGGTGAAAAAATTATATAAATTAAAAGTGAAAATTATTCTTTGTACCTACCAGCAATCGAATATCAAAATTTGTAAATTCTTTTCCATCCCTGAATGTTCAAGCAAATGTGAACCAACCATTGTTTGTGATGTTCTTTGTATGAGTTGTTGATCACTCTACCGAGTTAATTATTTTCAAAGAAGAACATTTTGGAAAAATAAAATAATATTTTGAGAAGCAAACATTCCACTTTTGAGTCAGTAATCATCTGGAGCCGCGCTCTAGGCAATCCTGTTCGTGGAAAGAGTGAGCAAAACTAGGAAAAAAGTTCAGCACTAACAATTTTCAATTCTTTGTGTAAAACAGATTAAAAAGAGCAGTGATGAAAATTTGACCAATAACTGAGGTTATGAAAAAACAATGCAGAGAAGGTTGGAATGACACCCAGTAATGAAACAATCATGTGATTGATTAGAATTTGTATGGCACTATTATATGAAACTAAATAAGTCACATCGATGATATAAGCACATCTACATGATATCACAAATATATTTAATGTGAAGAAAAATTAATGAATTTAAAACATTATTTTAATATGTTTATTAAGACACTAACAATTGAGGCAATTTTATTATAGACTACATTTATATTATTAAAGAAATCGGTCGAAGGTACATCAATGGAGGAAAACACGAATTCTGCTTTCAAACAAGAATGCCAGTATGATAGACACTGAAGATATCAAAACATAAAACATCTAGATCATGATATCCTATCTTTGATTGTATTTGATCAATTTCACAATGCATTTGCCAATTATTCAATTATTGAGGCCGTTTATCTTATGTACTTTAGGTCTAGATGTTTCATACAATTAATACTACAATATAAATATAATCATAAATAGAATAGTTTACAAAATATCAAGTCAGTTAATTATATATACATGTCGGTTAACCATATAAAAAGTAGCAGAAAAATATGAACTACCGCTTATCTAAAATTAAACTTTTATCTACATTTTTGAGACAAATGGCCTAATTTGAAACTTTGTGCTGTTGCCATTTGTACACTCACTCGATTTTAATTAGAAAACCAATCACTGTGAATATCTAATTAAAATTATTTTTATTGAAAGATGAAAAATCAAAATTGAAAGTTGCTAATGAATTATTTTCAATGAAATTTAAATTACATTATTTACAATTTAATTATTTTATGAAACAGACCAATAAAAAAAGGCGTTGCCTTTAAAGTAAATATTTTGATAAAAAGTAATTATAAACTATCTTTGGTGAACTAATTACTGAACAGCAATTAATTATAGGCATTGGTAAAAATCATTAATACATAGTAAAATTATTAAAGTTCTTTTATAAAACAGAAGAATAATATTTTGAACTGTAGCTGTTCCAATTATTTCAAGCATTGAGTAAACAAAAGCGTTTAAAATGTAAAATAACCTCTACATACTGGTAGAAATATTTAAATGTTTAAATTTTAAGTTTAATCTTAACAACTTAAAATTCATAGAATTTATTAATTTTAAAATTTAAAAAAAAACGAAGTAAGATAAAATTTTCTATAAAATAAAAATGTATTTTTGTTTAAATTAATGTTGAAAATTATTGAAAACAAATAAGACTTCCCGTAAATAATATTTTTCAAGCTGGCTAATCAAATTCATTCAGTAGACCAACGAACATAAAAAGGTTTACAGAATGATAAGAATCTCTTACACAATACATAACACATTTCTATCTTCGATCCACTTCTTGTAACAAAGAAGCCAAATTAACATTATAAGGTTAATACTTTCTCATTAATTTTTATTCCTCTAAAATGACTTCAAATTAAATAGACTTTAATATAAATATGCTTAAATTTAACTAAAAATATATGTTGAAAATCAGCAAGTTGATTCACTATTTTCAAGACGAAAATCATATTTTTAGACTATATATACATTAAAGCATTAAATGTGGCTTCGTAATACAGGTTAAGTTGATTGCAGTAACTATAGCTAGTAATATTCAGGTATGGACTTAAGGTCACCAAAACACTCCAGGGGAAAAGTAGGCAGAGTCTGAACTAAACCCCGGGAATGTAGGTGAAGTTACTACTAAACCACGGGAACGTAGGCTGAGTTTCTGCCACACCCCGGGAATGTAGTGGAGTTTTGGTTACACCCAAAAAAAGTAGGTGGAGTCTCGCTTACACCCCGGGAATGTAGGCGGAGTTTCCATTATCATCACGTGTGTTGTTCAACAGCGGCTTGGATGGCTGCGGAATTCTCGTGACGGAGGGCGTGCGTTGCTGCATTTTGGCACCAGATGGCGGCTGGTAATTGAAAGGTGCCACTACAGCTGACTGTGGAGACCTTACAGGGCCACCTTCCTCGCTCCCTTCGACAGTCACAAAAGAGCCCAGGCGAGACAGGCGCTTTGCCTTTGCGTCGTCGGTATCTGCGGGGTGGTTGGTCAGATATGGACTCTGCAGAGATGGTGGGTGGGTGGTGGGGCGGTGCCTCATAGTTATCCTGGTGGGACTCACCAAGCATTGTGGCTTCCCCTCAATAGGAGTGGTTACCTCTGAAGGGGGCGAACTGCGTGTGTCTCTGCCTCTCAACTTGGACAGTTTGAGCCCCAGCCTGGTTTTGTTTCTGTCCTGAGAACCACTCGACTGCTGTTCCAGATTCTGTGCTAGCCTTTCAAATGTAGAGCTTCGAACTATTTGTTTCGAGGAGGAAGAACTTCCATTGCTAATAGGTTTTTTAGGAGTGATCCACATGCGTTTATCTTTAGTAGGTTCTTTAGTTTTAGTTCCGTTTTGAGCCTTTTCTACTTTTTTCCATAAACTAGCAATTCTACTAGTAACATCCTTTTTAACAATTTTAGCATTTGACATTTTAGGATTTCCTTGACTCCACTCGGCTACATCTTTTGATGTAGGGGGACGGACATCTCTTGTTAAGCTTACTGACTTTGGCTGAACCATTCTAGAACCTTGATGATAAATTTCTTGACTCCCAGTTTTAGCTAGATTATAATAACGAGATGAAACAGTTGGTTGACTTGGTTGAATAGTATCTTTTCTTAATTTTGTCTTTGTAGAATTACGTGAAAAAGCACCAGTAGTTCTTCTACTCTCCATAGCCCTAGCGAATGCTGATCTTTCTGGACTAGGAGGAGTGTCACTATCATCCTTTGTAAATGTATTTTGCCGTTGTAATGGTTTCCCACTGTCTGCATTTGACCTGGCGAAGGATTGGGATCTGCCATTGCGAGTGCGAGAAACCACGCCCAGTTTAGGACTTGACCCGGTGCTGCTTTCAGGAGACGACCCAGTATTTTTGCCGCCGCTATCCTCACTGCTGTTGCTTCCGCGGATTACACCCGAGTTTTGGCGTAGTGTCGAGGCTCGGGTTGCGCGGGGTAGCTTAGGGGAGCCGGGCTGGGCAGCCTTGAAGGGTGCTGCTGGCCTGTGGGTCCCCGAGCGTGATGGGTTGGATGCGACGGCCTGCTGAAAGGGCCGGCCAGGAATAGATGAAGCAGGTCGATTGGAATACAAACCTTTCCTTCGACCTCGGATACCTTTACACGCTTCATCATCTTCCTGGCTCATTTTAGAAGTGAAATCTCCTGGTTTCAAAATTCTTGGTCTTCGAATGATTGGTTTCTCATCTTCCTCTTCATCATCATCATCTTGTTCTTCATAATTTGGATCAGGAAGATCATCTTCCAAAGCCCTAAAATCTTCAACCAGTTGTTCATCATCCTCATTTGAAATCAAACTTAGAGTTTCTATGTCAAGAATATTTTCTTCTGACAATAAATCAGAAGATTCGCTGGTCATCCCTTCTCTGTTCTCATTCAAAGTACAGATAACAATATTGGCATCTTGGCTCAATGCTTCGAGCTGTTCTCTTGTGAGATCTAACTCTGCACCATCTTGGAACTCAACAAGATCGCTTTCTTCATCCTGGTCAGGAGAATGAGGAGTTATTTCAGCAACAGGAATATTAATGGTTCTAGTTTGGTATCTTGTTGGATCATCTTGTCGTCGTTGTCTGAAGGACCGACGATTACTTTGTTGGGAAGGAGGTGATAGTTCTGTATCATTGGAGTCTGTAGAACTTTTAGGCGACTTGGATGGTGCTGGTTCTAAATCATAAGTTCTGTCGTCATTTTGTTGCACTGAACTATCAACTGATATTGTTCTTGTTTTGAATCGCTCAGCATCTTCTTGTCGACGTTGTTTAGGTGTTACTTTCGGTGAAGTACTAAGATCACTGTCAGATTCTATGTTGTAAGTGGCTTCATCACTTCGTTCTTCTACTTTTGTAAATGTTCTGTATCGATCTTTCATTTGTCCCTTACGACGAGATCGAGGAGTTAGTCTGTGGGGAGATCGCATTCCTCGTATTGGCGAATCCTGTGGAAGATCTGGTATGTCTGGAGGTATATCATCAGCAGCAAGTTCTGTATCTGATGCTCCCCCATCAGGAGCACCTAGTGTGTTGTCAGGCTCAAGATCAGTAACTTCTTGGTATGTCGATGGTTCATCACCAGCCGTTAGTGTTCTTGATGATATGGCATGAGCCTCCTGAAGAAATATATTTGCTAAAAGTTGAGCAGGACCAACGATGTCTGCTAATGCTTCAGAAGGTAAAGATGTGTTTAGACTACCATTACTGGGTGGAGATTCCCTTGGTTCAGCTACTTCAGATGTAATTGAAGCAACACTAATCATGGAACTTTCCATATCATCATCAAGTAGCAGCATAGATGGTGGAAGTATATTATCAACATTTGAATGACAAGAGCTTGCCATACTAGCAGTACCATCCATGTTAATATCTTGATCTCCTAGAGCTCTTCGCACCATTTCTGGAAGACGCCGAGTGTGTCGACATTCTAGAGTCTTTGGTGGCATTGCATTTCGAACTCTGTTGTCATCTGTACTATTTGTCATGCTATTTGATAAAGATAATAAGCTTCCCATAGCAGATGGTGGCTTGATATGATCTAATAAAATTTCTGAGGCAGATGCAATACTATGAGACATTTGTGATGCATCATCACTACTTAGATGACGAGCTTCATTGGCTACTGCTCTTGCAACTTTCAAAGCTTCAACAGCCAATAATCCTGACTCAGACATGGAGTTATCTGAAACTTTACCTTCTATGCTGCCCCAAGATGGAGTTGATTTATCCATTGGTTTTCCACCAGATCCATCAGATGATTTTTCCATCAATCTATGTCCATTTGATCCATCAAAAAACTTTGCCCTAGCATGTCCTGATCCATCTGAGGATGATTTCCTAGATTCGTCTTCAGGCGAATGCCTTAAGAACTCTGCAGGACTTTGTCCATTTTGTTGTACAATTGTTGCAGCACTTCCTTCGCTTGTCAACTCGCTTGTTGTTTGGCTGATTGGATCAAGTTTTTCCTCAACAGTTATATCAGCAACTGGTTCAGTGGTCGCTTCAGAATCAGGTTCTGTCATTTCTGTAATATCATCTGTGGCACTTAGATCATCTTGGTCATGAGAAATGTCTTCATCAAAACTTCTTTCTTGTTTTTCGCTTTGTTTTGAATCGGAGTGTAGTTTTCTACTTTCAGCTTCTGGTGTTGGAGTTATAGCTTCCAAAGATCCTTGTAAGCTGGAGTTGCTTCTTGATTGTGGAAGTAGTTGTAATCGCTGCATAGGTACTCCTGGTACTAACCTACTGGTTGCACCTGGTATAACTCTAGCAGGTGACCTAGATGGAGGAGCAGGAATTCTAGAACCTCTTCTTCTACGATTTCCTATGCCTCTTTTTTCTGCAAGATCAGATTTGCTTTTAGGCATTCCTTGATTAATGCATTGTTGCAACAATGCTTGTTCTGTTGGAGATCCTTCTTCTCCATATGAATCAACAGAAAGGGAACTCAGTGAAGATTCCCTAGAGAAATTAGCAGATGCATTGGCAGAACCACTGCGAGGTAGTCTTGATCTTCCTATACCTATACGAGAGCCACTTTCACCTTCTCCCTCCAATGAGCTTAATGAAGAATGTCTCGAAAAAGCAGCTGGTGTACCTTCCACCAAATATTGTTGGGGGGTTTCTTGTACAGACGGATTATCATTATGTTGGCTTTTTGGAGATTGACTACGGGGTCTTAGTAGCCTTGGTGATGAGGTGTTGTGTAATCTTGAATTTGATCCAAATTCATCTTTACATGACAATGAGCTGAGAGAATCACAACGAGAAAATGCAGCTGGTGTTCCTTCCGTTTCAAATTGTATCGGACTGTCCATGGAAATGTTTGAACTTGGAATTGAGCTCCTATTAGGTCTAATGGAGTCTGATGAATCTACTGTTAAGTCACTAAGAGAGGTTGATGCAGAGAAGCCATTGGGAGTTCCCTCAACAGCCCAAGTTCGAAGTTCTTCACCATTGGCATGTGACATTTTGGATGGAGTATATGGTTTTTGAATTGAAGGAGGAAGGATTTGGCGCTTCTGTGGAACATTCTTGATTGCTGGAGAGACTCTCGCAATGGGGATCGGTTTATGACTAGGAGACCGCCTTGGAGAAATGAGGCTGTTGCCTGGAGGTGGTACATGACACACGTGGCCGGACCCATGTCTTTGTCTCTCTTGAGGACGGTTGTCTCTGAGCTTTCCAGATACTTTTGCCTGAAAAATAAAAATGTTAACATATTTCTTTAAGTTAAATTATAAACAAATGTGTAAACATTCAAACAAGAAAACTGCATTCATCTGAGGTAAAAACCTAGGAAAGTCACGTACATACAACAAACTGTTAGCAAAATTAAATTATACTTTTTAATGTACTGTTTGAATGGGTAAATAAAAAGATTGAACTTACAAATACTTCTCATCTAATTTTAGGAGTTGAAATAAAGGGAAGGTTAACCCACCTTTGGCATAGCAGACTGAATACATTGTTCAAGAATGTTGTCATTATCCGATGAGTTATCCGCAGAATCGGTCAGATTGATCAGTCGGGGTGATTTCAGGCTGCGTGGGGTGAGGCTTCCTTTCCTAGGAGTGGCCTCGCCAGGGATGGACAGGCACGACAGGTCAGAAATGCTGCCTGCCTGAGAGACGTTGGCCGGGGTGTCTTCAGTGCAATAGGCACGCATCGTATCACTACCGTGACCGGTGCCTGGGTTCCATCCTGGGATGCCGCCACTCTGAAACACAAAGAAAACCATCAGCACTTCTTCGAGACTGTTTACGATGTCGCTTTTCACAATGAAAGAATTAAGAGAGAAAAGTTACTAGGGAATTGAAAGCCTTTAAACTTTGATAAAACACCAAAGTGAATTGCCATTTTGTAAAATAATCCTATTCCTCTCTCTCTTTCACTTTTTCTATCCCTTTTCATATCCTCATCTACTTCTTTCATTTTCCTTATCACTCATTTTTTCTTTCCATATCCCTATATTTATTTCATTCTTTCTATCTTTTTTACTTTCTTCTTTACTGTCCCTATTCCTCTTTTTAGTTCATTATCATTATCCCTACCATTATTTCGTTTTAACTTTCCACATCTTTCTCTTTCACTCTTTGAATCTCTCTCTCTCTCTCTCTTTTACTCTTCTTATCCATTTATTTCTCTTTCAATTTTCTCTATTCCTTTTTCTCTTTCATTCTCTCTATCCCAATCTCGCTCCCTTCTCACCTGTGTGGCGGGCAGTCCCGGGATGGAAAGCGCCTCGACGGTGACCTGCAGGTTGACGGTCTTGATGGGGATTGCAGACACGCGCGTCTTGGCCGCCGCAGCCGCACTGGCAGCTCCGCCTTGGCCGGGAGTTACTGCCCACGGGTGAGGGACAGGGTCGGAAGCAGGGGGTGGTGGTGGCGGTGGAGGTGGCGGCAGTGGGGGGACTGAAGACTTGACCGAAGGGGGCACAGCACGGGGGGCGGCAATAGGGCCCGGAGGGGGCTTACTGCGTCTGCAAGAGGAGAAGTTGGTAAATTTTAATTCATTTTCATTCCTAATTAATTCTTAATGAACCAGAAGATGGGTGTAATGCACACCAGCACCTGCAATGATGACTTCATATAGCTAGGTAATCTAATTTAATTAATTTGACTATATTTAAAAAAATAATAAGAAGTAAATAAAAAATACAACATAATGCAGCAATAATGAAGATAAACAATTACGATTGAAGGAATAATAAAATAACAATGTTGCTAACGAAAGAGAAAAATAATATTACAAATATTGTGTTGCGAACAAATAAACAAAGATGACTCATACTTAATAACACATCAATGATCGTTCACATGAATGCTTCAATTAAGTAATCTTAACAAAAGATTTATCTGTTCGAATTATTTACTTAATGTTCAAACTTGGTTAGTCTGAATATACTATTGGTTTGTTTAATGTTTTTGGAAGAAACATTTCTTATTTATTATACCTTTGAATGCAATCTTTTGATAATTAATACAATATTTAAAATTAAAACTTTAAACAGATGAAGTATTTTGGAATACTTTAAAAATCATAGAACTTAGGTATATAAGCAAACCAATCTAAACTTTACATCTAACCATTATAATTGAAGAAACAAACAAAACAAACGCCGTAAGAAATGACAAAACATAATGGAGTTTTAAACAAAGAAAGACTCTCAACACCTTGACGGCACAAACAGTGATTTATTGTTCACAGCAAATCTGACATCACAAACAACAACGGAGAAACTCCAACAGATGCATGGGCTTGCATTGAACAAATCTACAAAAGTGTTGAAAATAATGAAACTAAAAATTATTCCACGAGTAACAATTAAAAAGGTCTTTTGATACATCTGCAAAAATGTCTTTTAATTTGAAAGTAAAATATCTTTCTTTGATTGAAAACTTGAATCAAGAGTACTAAACTAGAGCAATTTTTAGGAGACCTTGAAAATCACATATTTATTTGAAACAATAAGTTTTTGTACTTCTGGATAAAACGAAATAGCTTGCTTTAAATGAGATATAAAATTAAATAGAAAATAAAGGTTTATAACATATTGAACAGCCTAAGCATAAAAGTACAATAAAAATATGTACATAAATATTTATGGATTGATTGATTGATTATATAAATAAAGGGGCAATACCCAGCGCTGCACCCAGAGGGTATTCAGCACTTTCAAACAACAATAGTTTAACTAAGTAACATAAAAAGGATTAAAAACAGTGCCAATCAAAGCCGATAAAATAGTCCAAAATATTTATGGAGAGTGGTTGTAAATGACTACAAAAGTAATAAATTAATTTCAAGAAAGAATATTTTTACATTAGAAAAATAAAACAGTTTCTTGAAAAACATTTGAGAAAGATAATGACTAAATTAACGAAATAAATTAAAAGTGAATATAACTGTATAAAATAACTCGTATAATCTTGATGAAATAATAACACGTCCAACAAATTATGACAACATAATACTTCAGAAGCAACAAAAACATTTCATTAAAACATGAATAATGAATTAAAATATATAATAACAAATCAGATTTTCTCACAATTTAAAATCTGACAATTAAATACAAAAGAAAAAGTCAAATGTTTTCAAGTTGGTGTAATCTCGACTTTAACCCTTTAACGCCTGTAGGAACAAAGAAGTGGCTATTGTAGGGTTATATTCAATGCATTTCCATTGTATTGTATACCTTGGGGTAATAATAATTCAGGCGTTAAAGAGTTATATTCAATGCATTTCCATTGGATTGTATCCCTTGGGGTAATAATAATTCAGGCGTTAAAGAGTTATATTCAATGCATTTCCATTGGATTGTATACCTTGGGGTAATAATAATTCAGGCGTTAAAGAGTTAATCACAAGTGTAACACAGTATTAAGTAGCCCAGAATTACACTTGGCGGTCCACCAAATCCATGATAGCAGATGCATATGGAGACTTTAAATATAAACACAAATGTGAAGAAATTATACAAAAATACAAAAATGAAGACTTTATATATAAATTAAACACTAAAAAATAAACCGAAATAATAAAATAAAATTTTAAATTTTATTCACTACAGGAAAGACCAAATTCACGACGAACATATAAAGTTTATGAGACAGATTTCAACGTTTGCGATTATTTTATCAAGTTAGGACGACGAATCTATAATCACTTTTGATGTATACAGAAAATTATAAAAATATTCAAACAATTATGAAAAGAAGACATTTCTTAAACAAATTATAAATAAACATTTTCAGGAAAAGAAATCTCGTCCATGCAAAGATGAAAGTGTTTACGATTTAAATAAATCCGAGAACCGTTCTAAAGTAAAACCATTATAATTAAACTATCATTAAAATTTTAATTTTTTATAAATAACTAAATAATGTACACACAAAAATTATTGTCTCGTTTCCAACTTTCAACAAAAAAAAAACCGTTTTTTTACATAACGAAAGACTGAAAGGTAAAACAATAAACACAATTTAATGTTCAGTTTGAAACATGAGCTGAAAAACTTGAAGTATTTTTGGAGATAAAATTACTTACCAGTTAATGATCTTTCTAGACAGACAAGAAAATCATTTTTCAAACATGTTTCGAATCTAATTATAATTTAACCAACCATGAAATATTTAAGCAATTATTATTACAAGTAAATGGCAAAACTATTTCATTTTATATAAAGAGAAATTTGGTGAAATGTTCTGTTTTTAACTTCATTAATCATTCTAACCACAATTTATTTTGCAACCAGCAATTATAAACACTTTTTCTCATGCACACAAACAAATATATAGATATATATATATATATATATACATATATATATATATATATATATATATACATATACATA
>JARUHE010043665.1:5502-16057 GCA_031471125.1 Archaeomysis grebnitzkii | reverse complement strand
GATATGTATATATATATATATATCTATATATATAAAATACGCACAAACTACAACACAATAGATTAAACTAAAATAAATATAAATAAATACAAAAATAAAAATAAAATAACAATACATTTTTCAAGTCTTTTATTTAAACAAAAGTGAAAATTCTCAAAATGAAATTCATATTCTTCAAAATGTTTGAAATTCGCTTTAAAAATGAAATCCATCTAATAATGTTAATCCTAAGTAAATATAAGAAAGTTATTCGTTTTTGGATAATTATTGTTTTAACTTTTTTCCTTTATATTATTTTCATTTTATTTGTATTTGTCTTATTCAAATTTTATTTTGAATAATTGGAAACCTCAAAAAGTTTTATTAAATACAAATTTATAATTATAATTAATTGAAATAGCCTAGTGTAACTATTTTAAACATAAATTTCTCTCCATGCAATTCAAGCTTTTTCAACCTTAGTTTTAACGTTATTTTGATGTTAAATAAATGTTTTTAATATTGTTTCAATGTCATTTAATGTTATATAATGTTTTTTTTATATTATTCAATGTTTTAAGATTTTAGTGTTGTTACTAATATTATGTGTGACACATTTTCTGATCAACTAACATGTTTGCTAATTTATGTTCTGTAAAGTCTTCTTTCATTCATTGATCAGTTAAACTGAGTCGATAGAATAATTCTTCAGAAATATTTTTAATGAGAACACTCTTCAGGCCATGATGGGATAATTGAACGTGGCTGTCACATGTTAAGCCTATCCCGTCCACAAAGGACCGCTATATGTTGGCAGTATATTTTGGGGTAGACACTTTAGAGTTGGCAATAACATATTTAAAATGCATAGTTCAGGCTTGAGCACTTTTATTGTCGTGAAATATGTTTTATAATAATTAAGGGTTCTCGAGTCATGCCAATCATCGAAATTAGGTGGCACGTTAACGTAAGAACATTTTTTAAAATACTTTTAAAAAAAATATCCATCTATAATATTTTTAAACATACAGATCAATGTTTTGAATTTTGAATTTTATTAGTTTTATCTGTCTAAAATTAATACAGTTGTAGTTCATTGGTGACAATTTAAAATGTAATAAGGAGGTTTAAATCTTTCCAGTAATTTTGCAGAAAAGTTAATTTTAACCAAAACTCCATTACGTTTTCTGTGAAACATAAAAGGGTGTTTTAACCAACTAAACAAAATTATTTTTCTTCCATTTCAACACTTTTATTTTAAGAACAGAAAAATGTATGAGTTTGTACGGAAGAATGTTCTTAACTAATTCACACCAGATAATCAGTTTAAACAAATTTTAGTAACTTTTACACATGAACAGATTCTTAATTGTAATCTTTAATCTTCTTAATTTTTAATCCTTAAAATTACCACTTAAGAAATTCCTTAAGATAGAGGAAACAAATCTTAGTCTTGCTCATGATTCACTTTAAACCAAAACTAAAACAATTATTCAATAAAATAAATATATATTTTATCAAGAAGTTAAAATATGCAAATAAATAAAACAATTATTCAATAAAATAAATATATATTTTATCATAAAGTTAAAATATACAAATAAATAACATTCCGATCCATCTGGTAAATCTTGTTAAAGAATAAAAGTTTAAACTCAATATCGAAAATTTTGTTCACCAATCACAGTGAAGCTGAGCCTAACTTTTATTTACATTTTATCACCTGCCTCAAACAATGAGTTTTGTCGTCCGTTGTAAAGTTTTGTATTTCGACAATTGATTGTTCGATTTTTTAAAAATAGTTTTCCAACACAGATTAAAAAATAAATTATTAATTATATAAAATTATTTTGTAGCTTTATAATTTTAATTTATTTCAACGTTCATTAAGATCGTCTTCATAAGCATTTGACAGTTTTTAATTATTTTTAGTGAGATTTTTAAAAATATTTTTAATGAGATTTTTTCAAAATATTTTCACCAAGATTTTTAAAAACATTTTCAGCAAGGTTTTTTAAATTTACTTTTTTAATGTTGGCCATATTATGTCGACAACATCTGTTATTCATATAAATCTCAAAGCTTGAGAATATATATTTTTTTTAAACTAATAATTGCCTACGATGGCATACGTTAAAACCTTTTTAAATGGTTATTTATTATACAGTATTTGAAGAAATACAGTAGATGGAAACTTATGTTTAAGATTTTTCAACCAATTGTTATCTTTTTTTTAATTAAATTTTGAATTCTTTCCTTAACTTGTCTCTGTTCCTTTTCCCCAATAAACAATATGTTTATAGTCTTACGCCAGGGCAAAGATATATTTCTTAGCATGTTATACAGCCTAGCACAATAATTTTTAAGCCAAGATTTCCATAGTAAAACAGTTTACAAATTTCATTGAATATTTATTTTAACCAATTATAACAAAATAAAACAAACTTCTACTGAAGAGGGTATCAGTCGACACCGAAATATTTAGACAGAATGTCAACAACATAAAAGGTATTAGCAACCAAGGTTTATGAAAAGCGGTGATACATAAGTATAATGGCCTACTCCATCTTATGTAACATCAGTGATACAAAACAAGTTGGTTTATGTTTTGATACATTTATACAGGCAAAAATTTGTATCACTGGTGTTACAAGAAACGGTAAAGTATTAAATGAAAATAGTTCTGCGGTGCGATTTCAGTGAAAGGTCAAATGAATAAACACAATTAGTGGCTTCAACGTGACAACAGGTTTTGCATCTTTGTCATGGGGCGGCGGTTGAGATTTGTAACCATAGACCTGTAAGCTTAGGAAAAAATTGTATAGAAAAATATCAAATTCGTTAAATGTGTAATTTACAAAAAAAATAAGAGAGATGATTGAACACTGGAAAGTGAAACTATATAACTTGGTGGTGTTGAATAAACTCTTGTTGCAGTACCTGACATTACCTAATTTCTGGTGCTAAATGAACCTCTTGTTACAGTACCTAACCCTACCTAACGTGGTGTTGAATAAACTTTTGTTGCAGTACCTAACCTTACCAAACTTCTGGTCCTAAATGAACCTCTTGTTACAGTGCCTAACCTTACCTAACGTGGTGTTGAATAAACTTTTGTTGCAGTACCTAACCTTACCAAACTTCTGGTGCTAAATGAACCTCTTGTTACAGTGCCTAACCTTACCTAACGTGGTGTTGAATAATCTCTTGTTGCAGTACAGGGCACCAGTCCACCTCCCATATAAGTAATCTTGCTACGCAACCAAGCCCAACGAAAATACTTCTCTGGGAAATACGTTTTCTGAGGAAGGCTTGTTGCACATCTGACTTCCAAACCTTTTAACGTGGAATTGCATTTAAATTAAAATTTACCACCAACAAAATATTCTTACGACATTTTGAATCCATTGGTTTCTAATGTACTATTGCCCAAAAAATAAGAGTCCTTAATAGTTTAAAAAGTATGAAAATACAGAGTTGTATTGATTATTTTATTGGTTATTGTAAAAAGTTGAACAACAATTAAATGATAAAAACATATTTTTGTTGATTAATCTAAAATATATTTAAAGTCAATATCCGTTGATTAGTTTAAAACTGGTTTAAAACTGGTTTAAAACTGGTTTAAAACTGGTTATTTGAATCAGTTTCCAGTTGACGCGGACTCTTATTTTTTGAGCAATAGTACCATAATTCGCAAGGTTGGTAATAGTAAAAAAATAATAATAACAATAATATAAAAATAATAATAGTAATAATAATAATAATAACAATAATATACAAATAATAATAGTAATAATAATAATAATAATAATAATAACAAGTAAAACTGAAAAAATGACATATGCCAGTATAATATTTGGTGATGAGAACCTTTATTCTTGTATTAAAAGGTTAAACGTCATCGATCGTACTAATTACCGCAACAAAAGGCAGAACAAAATTAAAAATCGTTCATCATAAATATTTATTCAACTAAATATTTTGGTCGCTTAAAGTTTTTTCAGATATGGATTTCACAATGTATTTTCTGCATATAATATTTGGACTACGATTCAAAATATTGAAAAGAACAATTCCGTGTAATAACCTTCAATTCAGAATGGTTGAATCCAGCTTAAAAATATATTTTCAAATCGTTATGGCAAGGTGTTCATCAAAGTACCTGCTTACATTGTAGTACACGTCTACCAAAAAAACCCGTGACAGCAACAACAACAAAAATAAGTGGCAGTATATTGAATACTTCCCTTCGCTACAATTCACAGTAACACTAAAAGCTCATACACCTGCACGGCGTTTCTGTTAGTATATAATATAATACAGCTCAATACTCGTTTTCGACAACACTTCTTGGCTATAAAATTAAATTGTATGATATCGCATTAGTATTGTGCTAATAGTGTTAATAGTTATAATAATAAACGACATTATGAGACAGTATAAACCACATGAGATAAATTTGGTGATGGGCGATCTTTATGCCAAAGTCGGTAATATCAGAGAGAATAAAATTGTCGGACCTTTTGGACGTGGGGAACGAAACGAAAGAGGTGATAGACTGGTAGAGTAGTGCGAACTACATGACATGGTTCTAGTCAATACTTGGTTTCAACATCACCCTAGGAGGTTATATAAACGTAAATCTTCGGGAGCCTTCTACAGAAATCAAATAAACTATATTATGATAAGCAATAGGTTTCGCAGCTCGATCTTCCAGGTGAAGACATATCCTGGAGCTGATTGTGGATCTGACCACATACCTGTTGTAGCCAACTTGAAGAGAAAAATTAAAACTTTAAAAAAGCCCAAAATAAAACCCAAGAGAAACTATGAGATACTTAAGGAAAATGAAGTGAGATCTGAATATGAGATCACTGTGAGAAACAGATATGAGGCGCTTCAAGATGAGACCCTGGGAGGATCTGGAGGGCCCTCGGTGAGGCGGTGGAAGAAGGGAACGAGAAATTTGTTCCTGTAGTCAAGAGGCATAAAAGGAATAAATAGATTACTGAAGAAATATTTGACTTAATGGACAAGAGGAGACAGACAAGAAACAGAGATGAAAGTAAATATAAGATATTGGACAAGGAAATCAAAAAGAAATGTGTATTGGCAAAGGAAAGATGTCTGTAGGAGGAATGTGATGGGATGAAACAATTGGAAAGAGCAAATAACAGATCGATGTATGACAGGATATCGGATATAACTTTTAAGAAGAAGCCTAAAACTATGGATACCGTAAAGGATACAAATGGAGCAGACGGATATAAAAACTAGATTGGAGGATTTTTCAGTGATGATAGGCCGGAGGGTGAGGGTGAGGGACTCAGTGGCAACAGTTTACTGGGTAGTGAAGTGAGACATGCGAGGGATCAAATGAAAAACAGAAAGGCCGCCGGTGATGACGGAGTGGTGGTGGCGCTGAGAGGTTTGGGTGAATTTGCAATCCAGAAAATCAAAGACATAGCTAATATAGTTTATAGCACAAAAGAGATTAATGATGCAATGTGCAACTGGGTATTTGTGATGATAACAAAGGTAACTGGCACTGCAGAATGCAAACATTACAGATCAATCAGCATAATGAACCACATAACAAAAATAACATTAAGAGTTATAAACACGATAATTAGAGGAAGAATAAGGGAACATATTTCTCAAGAACAATTCGGCTTTATGGAAGGAAAAGGAACATCTAATGGAATATTTGTATTGAGAATAATAATGGAAAGAACGCTGGAAAAAACAGAAAAGCGTATATATGTGTTTTATAAACTATGAAAAGGCTTTCGATAGTGTAAATCATCAAACACTGATGAATATTCTCTTTGACTTGGACTTGACTCAAAGTGATGTGAAGATGATTAAAAATCTATATTGGAACCAACAGACTGTGGTTAAAACAAGACAGGACACCACTCAGCCAATACAGATAAAGAGAGGAGTCAGACAGGGTGCGTCATGTCTACGGATCTATTGAACCTCTACAGTGAGGTAGTTTTGCGGGAGTTGCGGCAGTGTGACGGAATAAAAAAAGGGGGACAGAATATAAACAACCTGCGTAATGCTGACGATACTGTGCTACTGGCAGAGAATGATGAAGATCTGCAGAAGCTAATGGATGTCACTGTTAGAGAGAGTGAAAAACTTGAAATGAAAGTCAAATTTAAAAAAACAAAATCAATGGTGGCATCAAAGAAAGAAAAGTCCCAAATGCAGATAGTGGTTAAAAATGAAGACATATAGCAGGTGAATGAGTTCAAATATCTAGGTAGTTTGATGACAGAAGATGCTAATTGTGAACGGGAAATACAGTAGATCAAAGGATAGCATCAGCAAAGATGATGAAAATGAAGGCATTTCTTTGTAACAGAAAACTGTCAATTCAGTGAAAAAAGAGAGATTCCAAGCCCCTTTATTTGGTCAACATTGTTGTATGGAGCGGATACATGGACTGTCAGCAAGTTAACAACTAAGATAATAGAAGCTATGGAGATGTGGATCTGGCGTAGAATGTTGAGAGTATCGTGAACGGAGAGGAAAACAAATGAAGAGATACTCAGATTGATGGACACAAAGCGAGAAATTATGTCGATAATCAGAAGCAGACAAATGGCATTTCTAGGACACATAATGAGGAAGGGCGAAATGAAGAGTCTTGTCCAGTCAGGATATCTGGAGGGAAGAAAAGATAGGGGAATACAGAGGAAAAAATATATGGAACTTTTGGTGCGGGCGCCGAAGTCCGAGAAGATATGACACGTCGGTAAGGTAAGTAATATTAATAGTAATAGGAATAGTAATAGTGATAGTAATAGTAATACTAATAGTGATAGTAATAGTAATAGTAATAGTAATAGGAATAGTAATAGTGATAGTAATAGTAATAATAATAGTGATAGCAATAGTAATAGTAATAGTGTTAATAGTGTATGGTAACGGTTCTAGATGGGAATTTTTTCAACAAATGAGGTTCGACTCGCATTATTTGAAAAGCTGGATCTGATTTTCATGATTTTGTTTCGACTGATAAGTAAAGAATTGTTAATTTCTTGACATTATTCTGATAGGTAAATCAACTTCTTATGAAAGTAGTTCGCCGTTTAAAATTTGTTTCTTTATAATAAATAATATCCAGTATATATTTTATAACAATACTGGTTTTTATTGTTTCAAAAGTGTAAATTAAAGACAATTACCCTAATTAAGGCTTCATAAATAACAGCAAAACACTGTTGATTGTACTGTATTTGTAGGCAGGCTGACAGAAATGAGTATTTTAAGAATTGTAATGACGGTGTAGTTCCATTGAAAAAAATTGTTTAACTGAAACTGGTTCCAATAATAATTTTAAGGAGCGATCTTGATCCGTCATGATACGATATTAACGCGATAGCCAAGCAAGTGCGGTCGAAAACCCACATTTAGTAGATCAAAATGCAAATAGATTTTAATAAATAAATAAATAATAAACAAACAAAAATATGTAATTACATGGAAATAGATAAATAAATAATAAATAAATAAATAAATAAAGATAAATATTAACCAAAAAATATATATAAAAATTTATGAATAAATAAATAAATAAAAAAAATGTTAAATCAATAAATATATAAAAAATAAATAAATAAATAAATAATAAACAAATAAGCAACTCAGATGTTCTGACTACATAATGAGGTTTTATTCTCCCGCCTAAAAGTTGTACACTGATGCTAATTAGGAGTATCTGCGCATGACACAAATATTCATTGTACTGTGGTATCAGTTTCCATAATTGAACTACATTGTTTATATTTATAATTGTTTTTTTTTTATTATTCATATAAAATAGACAGACTAATATATTTGGTTTATTTATGATTTGCATATATATATATCTATCCATCTAATCACTAAAGGATATTTCTAAATTAAGAGAAACCCAATAATTTTAAACAAGGATATTAATAAAAATACAATATTTGATTTGTATAAAGCTGAAACTGAAATAAAACAACGGAGAAGTTGAACCAAAAATGATGCTGCAAGATAAAACTAACTGAAGGAGTTCATTCATTCGTTCTATCCACATTTATTTTCAAAGTTTCAAAGTGTGATCATTTATTCTTTTAGAATTAAGTCATTTAACCCTGATGAGTTGTTTAAATTTAAAGTTAAATAAGTTTATTTCACATAAATGAATGAAACATTTCCATTTTTGCTATGCTGATAAAATAATAATTGTTTAACTGTTCAACTCAACGACATACATATAGAATAGCTTTTAAGAAATATCTCAGCGTTAGCTTCTGTCTAAAGTTAATAGTAATCCTTTCACAAATGCTGCTTTTCCTTAAAAATTAAAAATAAATTTTACCTTATATAGTTATACTTTTTGTAAAACTTGTGTAACATTCCTATGCTGATAACATTGATGATTACTCTTATTAGTAAGACTAATTTGGGAAGTTAAAATACCTTAAGAATAGTAAATACTAAAGCAAAATGAAGTTTATTATGAAAGCGTACTTAAACCCCAATCTATGTTAGCAGAGATGGTATAGTTGGATAAAGGTTCATTGTTCACATGGTTTGAAGACCGAACCATGGACGGTTGAAGGCAGTAAATAGTTTTTTTACATTTATACTTGCAAAACTAACAGCTAGCATTCACCGTAAAGTGAATTACCATTGAAAGAAAGTTTAAGTTTAATTGCCGACACCTTAACCTTAACTCTATGTAGTTGGATTATAGTGTATCACAATTAGCATTGTAGTGTCGGCAATTGCAAGCACTGTCTGTAACCGTGTAATAACCCTACTTTGTTTGTTGCTGTCAGTTTTGTTTGTTTGTTTTACAGTTTACGATTTTTCAAGATCACAGATGCCATCGACAAATTGCTATTTCTAAGAAATTTGTTCATATATTTATTTGAACAATTAAGAATATTCTAAAAACATTGATAAGCTTATTTATTATGACATAAATAAAAACAATTTTATCATTATAATTAAACAACAGTTTTAATTTTGCTTTTAATTAATTTGTATCTAATTATACTGATGAATTACAAAGGGTAATGTTATTAAACAAACCATACAACTTCATTTTATTATTTTAATTAGTGAGATATTAATATTTACCTTTGGTCCATACCAGTTAAAAATGTTATATTGTTGTAGTTTTATTTTGATGGCATCAAAGTTTTTTTGCAAAGGAAAACATGAAAACTTCAAGTTTAGATAACTTTTACTTAAAAAATAATAAAATGTACAGTATTTATATAAAAATTAAAACAGAAAGTAAATTATTCACAATTTTCAAATCATTTAAGGTACACATAATGTTATTTATTAAACTCTTACATTAATTGTCATGTTTGTTTGATTCTCGTTACAAAGATAAAAACCTAAGAAACACACTATTTGTTAAGTTATCTCCAGTTGATTCATAACAGCGTCAGTTGATTCATAATAGCAAACACTCTATTTGTTAAGTTATCTCCAGTTGATTCATAACAGCGTCCGTTGATTCATAAAAGCAAACACTCCATTTGTTAACTTATCTCCATTTGATTTATAACAGCGTCCGTTGATTCATAATAGCAAACACTCTATTTGTTAAGTTATCTCCAGTTGGTTCATAACAGCGTCTGTTGATTCATAAAAGCAAACACTCCATTTGTTAAGTTATCTCCAGTTGATTCATAACAGCGTCAGTTGATTCATAATAGCAAACACTCTATTTGTTAACTTATCTCCAGTTGATTCATAACAGCGTCCGTTGATTCATAAAAGCAAACACTATATTTGTTAACTTATCTCCAGTTGATTCATAACAGCGTCCGTTGATTCATAAAAGCAAACACTCTATTTGTTAAGTTATCTCCATTTGATTCATAACAGCGTCCGTTGATTCATAAATGCAAACACTCTATTTGTTAACTTATCTCCAGTTGATTTATAACAGCGTCCGTTGATTCATAAAAGCAAACACTCTATTTGTTAAGTTATCTCCAGTTGATTCATAACAGCGTCCGTTGATTCATAAATGCAAACACTCTATTTGTTAACTTACCTCCAGTTGATTCATAAAAGCAAACACTCTATTTGTTAACTTATCTCCAGTTGATTCATAAAAGCAAACACTCCATTTGTTAACTTATCTCCAGTTGATTCATAACAGCGTCCGTTGAATCATAAAAGCAAACACTCTATTTGTTAACTTATCTCCAGTTGGTTCATAACAGCGTCCGTTGATTCATAAAAACAAACACTCTATTTGTTAATTTATCTCCAGTTGATTCATAACAGCGTCCATTGATTCATAAAAGCAAACACTCTATTTGTTAACTTATCTCCAGTTGATTCATAACAGCGTCCGTTGATTCATAAAAGCACACACTCTATTTGTTAACTTATCTCCAGTTGGTTCATAACAGCGTCCGTTGATTCATAAAAGCACACACTCTATTTGTTAAGTTATCTCCAGTTGGTTCATAACAGCGTCCGTTGATTCATAAAAGCAAACACTCCATTTGTTAAGTTATCTCCAGTTGATTCATAACAGCGTCAGTTGATTCATAAT